>JAJGXB010000312.1:0-19675 GCA_020882725.1 Aphelinus certus
AGCTAATTCGACGCTTGGCCGATCACCATTCTAGTGACATTAGATTCACGGTGAAAATACAAAAGATAGAGAATAAATCCGAATTATTCAATTTATTATCTATCAAAGATGCTGAACCACCACCTCAGAGGGTAAACCAGAAACCGATTCCGGAGAAATCAGGTGTGCCTTACGTGAGAAAGCCTGAGTATACTAATCAATCTCAGGAAAAACAATCGTTTCAACCTCCAAGAAGAATAGTGAATACAATTGAGACGGAAAAAACAAAGAAACCGAGTGAAGTAAAGGATCCAAAGAAGAAAGAGGCAAACAAGAAAAATGCTAAAACCAGCCTAGATTCAATCGATGTGTTGTCTTTATTGGAGCCTACGTTTAATACAGAATCGAACTCGGGAAACTAATATTAGTTGCGTCGAGAACTTCGGATGAATGCGTAGAAACAAACGACGCAACTGATATCAATAATATCGTATGTAGTATCGTTGAAGATCCAAGACAAGCGTGGCTAGATCATAACGATCAAACTACGGATAAAAAAGATGAAATGCTTGCGTTACCGGAAGCCCTCGTAACGATTGGAAAAATGGGGGTAATTTCATTATTTTCAAATCGGAAATATCAAGACAGACGTCACTTTCTTAGTAGTACCGAAATTAGAACGAGAGTGCATTCTTGGCATTGACGCATTGAAATCATTCAGAACTTGGATAAACGTGGAAAAAGAAGAGATTTCGATCAGAGATAACCAGGAGAGCTTCACTTTCTCTTACAAAAATAAGTCTTTAAGAAAGAGTGAATTGACTCATCGGGAAATCAATATGGTTCAAGAAGAATCATTTTTCAATGAGGAACTTTTTTCAAATGAATTAAACGACGATAAGGACTCTGAGGAGCCATCGCGCGTCTCATGCCTTCCTGAGTACATAGATACAAACTCTCCAAGTAAAGGGGAGGAGTCTAATTCAATGGGAACTCCAAGGAACGATAATGATCCATACGGAGTAACGGGTAGAGAAGTTCATGAAAAAATCAATCCTCTTGATGCAAACGGTTTTACTGTACTGAGATTGAGAAGACTCATATGGAAATATAGAAAGATGTTTTCGAAAAAACCTGGTAGACTGAAGGGATTTGAGTATAAATTCGAAGTTCTCGACAAATCTCCCTTTTTTCAAAAACCTTATCCAATTCCATCAAATCATCGAACAACCGTTCGAAAAGAGATAAAGAAGATGATGGACTGGAACATAATCTGGAGTTCTGAAAGTCAATACGTCAGCCCACTGGTAACATCAGTAAAGAAAGACGAATCAGTACGCATATGTCTTGATGCCCGAAAACTCAATGAGAGATTAGAATGTGATTACGATCGACCTATCAACATAGAAGAATTATTGCAAATAAGTGAAGAAATCGAGGTTATGAGTAGTCTAGATTTGCGCAGTAGTTTCTGGCAAATCTCTTTAGATGAAGAGAGCAAAAAGTATACCGCTTTTATGTTTGAAGGTCGATTGTACGAATTCGATGTAGTACCTTTCGGAACGAAAGTAAGCACCGCTGATCTCGTCAGAGGACTCGATGTCATAACTCGAGGCATAGGACAAAACTATGCTAACTTCATTGATGATTGGTTAATATTTTCAAAAAACGCCGCTGAACATCTCATACACTTGGAAAATCTTTTCAAACAATTACTTAAACATGATTTTACTCTAAACTTCAATGAATCTCAATTTCTACGCAAACAAATTGAATTTCTGGGATTTATTCTTAGTACGGAGTAATGGTAAACCCATTAATACAAGAATTGCATGAATTATATGGTCATATTGGTACCCGAAAAGTACAGAAAATGATAGAGGAAGAATTCTACGTAAAGAATCTTCGACATATCATTGCAACCCTAATATCCACCTGTGATTCATGTCAAAGGAACAAGTTCCCAAACAAGACAAATTCTGCACCAATGCAGACAATACTACCGGAGGGACCTGATGATCTATTATCAATAGATTTTCTTGGACCTCTTTCCACCTCTATAGGAGGGGTAAAGCACATATTGGTGACGATAGATGCATTCAGTAAATATGTCGTATTATATCCAATTAAACGTGCCAACACCCAAACTGTACTGAGGAAATTATTTTCACACTATGTGGAAAATTTCGGGAAACCAAAAAGAATTTCCGTAGATCATGGGACCCAGTTTACTAGCACTAAGTTTCTGGAAAAGCTTGGGGAAAATAACATTCAAGTTATATTCTCATCTACTCGGCATCCCCAGAGCAATATAGTGGAAAGAGTAAACAGAGAACTCGGAAATTTCTTCAGAACATTTGTGAGTGAAAAGCACACGGGGTGGGCTAAGTACGTGGAAATCATTCAGAAAATTATTAATGAAACTTACCACGAGACCACGGAATTCACCCCGATTGAGCTCCACTTAAATGGAAAACCGGAAAGATTGTGGAGAAAATGGGTGAATACAGGGATTAATAACCCTGATCTTAATCATGAGGAAAAAATATTCTTGGCGGCTCAACGCATGCGAACGAAAGGTAGGGCTAGAGCTGATAAATGTGATAAAAAGGAAAAAAAAACCACGCCCATTTCGAATGTGGAGAGGAAGTACTAGTACGAGCAAAAAACGTGTCTAATTTGGAACAGAGAGAAGTTTCGAAATTCTTCTGAATTTTTGAAGGACCGTACACCATCTATCGGAAGATAGGTGAAGCTACGTATTTCCTCGTAGATTCGATAAATGAATCTGAGCGGGGAAGGTTCCACGTAAGTGACCTCAAGAAGTATCAACAAGCAAACGTCCTCAACCCCAATCCTCAAGATCACAACATTGGGAGCAAAGGTACACGACCAGTATAAACATAAACAGGACATCGGCTAGGTCAAGCTGGAATTCCAAGCCGCCTAATTTACCAGAGAGCAGGTCTATAACTCGGAGCGAGCTCAGTAATCATTGTACCTTGCAATCGACAACATGGCTAGTGACCGAGTCCCACTGGAAGACGCGCTCAAGATGTTCGGGTTAGGGGGTATTCCTCAGTGTAGTGAAGTGAGGTTACAGAGCGTGCGCCCCAAGCCTAGGGATCATCTCTGAGGTGATTCTGCGGCCGCCTAACATCACGAAGGATCAACAACAGCCCGCCGTGCCCGCCGATCCTCTAGACGTGGTGCGTAACTATGTACGTCGGTGCCAGGAGAAGCAGACTCGAGACGAGGCCATATTGACGGCTAAAGAGGAAAAGGAGGAAGAGCAGCAGGCCCAATGGATCGACCAGGAGTTCCTGCCTTTTGAACAGGGAGAGTTCAAAAAGGAAGCTGGGAAGAAGAGACGATTCCAACCAGAGGAGAGCCGTGCCTGGGCGCCTGCTTCAGTCTCGGAGGTATGAACCGTATAGTTTCGTTACCGTGAATCGCCGGGAGATACGAGGAAAACTAGTGAAATGCTTCCCATATCACTTGTTTTTCTCGGGGGACTATGCAACGGTCATAAAATGCATAGATTATATGCAATTTAGATGGCCAAATCAAATAAGGCTAGGAGACGCAATCAGTGCAAGTCCAGGAAGAGATTCCTGGAGCGTCAGGCCAAGAGAGACGAGAAGTCCGGGGAAATACCCCCATCATCCCAGAAAATGGGAGAAGGAGCTTGCCCAACATCGACGGTACGAAGGCGAGCGCCTGCGGAGATGTGATGCGCCCTACACCCTAGAGTGACGTGAGTTCTATCCTAATTCCATAAGGGGCCCCTAGGTGGCGACGATTTCGCGCAAGAGAAACGCGCGATATATCATATAAGTATAGGCCCACCGGGATATAGATTTTATCTTTTTGGCACAGATACTCGGGACTCTGTGGGAATTGTCCGAACCCAGGTGTGTTCGGCACTCCCCTTAGTTAGAGACGTCAAGGATGTGATCGGGCAAATAGAGTGTCCGACGATCCTTGCCGTACCGACTTAGGGTTAGTGGCCATACCTCTTGCTGAGAGTATATAACGCCTCCCCTGGCTAAATCCTTGGGAGCCGCGATATGCATAGCACCTTCAGCTTGAGAATGGTATAGAGCCGTCCCATGGGTGTAAATTCAATAAAAGCTAATTTGTATTTTTGTTTTTGAAAGAAATGTATTGCGTTTTTATTAATGTATAAACCGCGTTTTCATTACAGAATTGCGAGCTAGCGGAAAGGGAGGTACCTCTTCTAAACGAATAAGGAATATCAGTTAATAATTTAAATTCTTGATGTATACTTTCCTATAATTATATAATTTTTGTAAATGTATTGTTTGACGCAAAATCTCAAACGAACATTTTTTTTATTCTATTTCTTATATTTTAATTATTAGTTTCTCATGATGTATATTTACAGATTTTGTTAAATAGTTGTAAGAACAAAATGTAATGTATATTTCAATAAAGTTGAGCAATGAAGTTAGTAATTCGTGGAGAGTTCAGTGAGTCCTGTTCTCCTGCTTTACAAGCTTCATTGGATTTTTCTCTTATGATATAACTAAAAGGAATGAGTGTCTTCTTTGGCTTAATCTATGATGATTTAATATTTAAGTGTAGCATTCCTGTGGTTATTTACCCATTCAATTGTTCCCCTACAGGTCTATAAAAACTTATATAAATATCCGTTAAAATAGAAACGAACCTTAACACACTGTAACAAATTGCATCGAATGTTCGGAAAACTCCCAGAGAGAGCGCTAAACGGGGTCGAAGTTGCTCACGGTATTTTCAAAACGGCCCTCAATAATAGAATATCGTGTAATTCACATAATGAACAAAAAATCGGAATATCTGAAGATGCAAGTAAAGAAATTTATCTTGAGTCACCCGCCAGTAATAAATTAGTAACGTCAAACGATTTTCCAAGTAAAGTTATGAACGATATAAAACTAGATCCCCAACCACGGTGTATCCTTGATGGTATGTCGCGTGATTCAATTCAGCCCAAAACGAATAACATTGCAACATTAGATCGATCGAATTAAACATGTTGGAATCCGGTGTTTTTCAGGATTATCGCCAAGAGACGGAGTTTCTTAGTAACATCACGGAAAATAAAATCGAAATGATATTTTATACGCTATTCCATTGAAAAACAATACGTCTTTACTTTATCTAACGGTTAACATCTTAGGACGAGACATGAAAGCACTAATTGATTGCGGAGCAAGTCGTACATTTGTTAATAAAACCGTACGAGATCTAGCGCATAATCGAAGAATTGAAATAAATAATACGTTACGTGGTAAAGTAACTTCTTCGTTAGGTACGTCGACCAAAATAACAGAGTCAATCAAGTTGAATATCAAAATAAAAGACAGGGAATATTCAATTGATACGAGAGTTTTAGAAACATTGGATTTTGAATGTATAATCGGAATAGATGCAATGCAAGCTTTCAAATTTGAAATAAATTACGAGACGCTAAAATGGCACTGGACAAGTAATCCATTAATAACTTACGATTTCGATAAAAAAACATGATAGGAATATCAAGGAAAAATCGCTGTGTTGCGGTCTACAGGAATTATCGGAAGTACAAAAAAAACAATTAGAGTCATTTTTGTAAAACGAGCTCCCGCCACAACAAGAGGAATTAGGTATAACTCCACTTTTAGAGTATAAAATTGAAGTAAATGGACACCCTCCGATTAAACAGCGCTACTACCCGGTATCAAAAATAATAGAAAAAGCTCTATACGAACAAATTGATACACTACTAGAGAACGACATAATTAAACCGTCAAATAGTGAATGGTCATCTCCCATTATTATGGTCAAGAAACCCAACGGTACTCATCGATTTTGTTTAGATCTTAGAAAAGTCAATTCAGTAGCCAAGAAAGACGCGTATCCTTCACCATTCATGAGTTAAATTTTAGACAAACTTCGAGAAGCTAGATACATATCAACTCTCGATCTGAGTCATGCATTTTTTCAAGTTCCATTAGAGAAAAATTGTGGCGAAGTAGTTGCTTTTGTAGTACCCGGGGAAGGTTTATATCAATTCAAACGATTGCCGTACGCTTTAAGGGGGTAGCCTACCTAAATTTTAACATGGTTGCAAAAAATCGTACGGGGCTGTAAATTTATATTCTAATTCATTTTTTTAAGGCGGTTTCAATGACATATCGACCAACCCGGAAAAAAAATTTTTTCACTGTGAAAAAATTTTTTCAATTTTTTAGAACGTACTTGGGATTTCTTTTCTCGGCTCCTAGGAGTCTAATCGCAAAACCGATACGTACGTTTGTGGACATTATATTGAGGAATCCTCAAAAAAATTTTCAGCCCAAACCACTGGAAATAAGTCTCAATTATTCACCTCCTCCCGCATCACGTTTCCACCTTCATTTTGCAACGTCATAAAGATATCCATTTGATTCACACAAAGTTATAAGCGTACATGCGATGTGTGCGTGGGAGGATGTGTGTGGGTTTGTGTGTGTGCGCGTGTGTGTATGTGTGTATGGGTGAGAGTGTGTGTGTGTGTGTGTGTGTGTGTGTGAGTGTGTGTGTGTGTCGCGTGTGTGTGTACGTGCGTGTGCGTGTGCGTGGAAGGATGCGTGTGTGTGAGGGCGCACGTGTGTGTGTGTGTGTGTGTGTGTGTGTGTGTGTGTGTGTGTGTGTGTGTGTGTGTGTGTGTGTGTGTGTGTGTGTGTGTGTGTGTGTGTGTGTGTGTGTGTGTGCGTGCATTGTGTGCGCATGTACACACACACACACACACTCACACACATCCTCCCACGGACACATCGCATGTTCGCTAATTACTTTGTGTGAATCAAATGGATATCTTTATGACGTTGCAGAATGAAGGTGGAACCATGATGCAGGGGGAGGTGAATAATTGAGACTCATTTTCAGTGGTTTGGGCTGAAAATTTTTTTGAGGGTTCCTCAATACAATGTCCACAAACGTACGTATCGGTTTTGCGATTAGACACCTAGGAACCGAGAAAAAAAATCCCAAGTACGTTCTAAAAAATTGAAAAACATTTTTTACAGTGAAACAATTTTTTTCCGGGGTGGTAGGCTACCCCCTCAAGCGCATCGCCATCAGTTTTCTGTCGTCTTACGGATAAATAGTCCTGGAGCTAGCCCCCTTCCCGTTGGCCAGAGGAGGTCCCTGGTAGATAGATAGTGAATCTTATGTATTTTTTCCCGTAAAATCCGAATTTGTTGGTTTGAAGTCTGTAAAACTGGTACAATTTGTTTAAACCGCGATTGTTTAAACAAATAAGAAAATAACACTTTTTGGTTCGGATAAATTTTTTTCATAAAATTTAGCTCATTTTAAGAAGAAAAGTTCCTATGCACTATCCATGAATAATGCTTGTATCTAAAGTTATAAATTATCGCAAGTTGAAAAATACCACTTTTCGGTGGTCTTTGTTGCTCTGCCCATGGCAACAGCAATAGAATATTTATGAATCTGAAGGTGTTTTCTAATGCAGTTTTTAACGGAAAATTTGAATATAAACTTGATTTTCCTAAAAAACAGCGAGAAAAACCGAATAATCAAATGATTCACCTTGCCATGTTTTAGCTCATTATTGCTTGAATCCCGCTACTGGACTAATGCACTGAATATCATACCCATGGGTTAGTTATGAATAATCAAATATTATCTTATGTATTTTCTCCCGTAGAATCCGAATTACAGACTTCAAACCGACGAATTCGGATTCTACGGGAAAAAGTACATAAGAAAACATTCATTTATTCATAATTAGCCTATAGGTAAGATATTCAGTGCATTAGTCCAGTACCGGGAGTCAAGCGTATAATGAGCTAAATCATGGAAGGTGAATCATTTGATTATTCGGTTTTTCTCGCTGTTTTTGGGGAAAACCAAGTTTATAATCGAATTCTAGGTTAAAAACTGCATTAGAAAACACCTTCAGATTCTTAAATATTCTATTGTTGTTGCCATGGCAGAGCAACAAAGACCACCGAAAAGTGGTATTTTTCAACTTGTGATAATTTATAACTTTAGATACAAGCATTATTCATGGATAGTGCATAGGAACTTTTCTTCTTAAAATGTGCTAAATTTTAAGAAAAAAAATTTTCCGAACCAAAAAAGTGTTAATTTCTTATTTGTTTGAACAATCGCGGTTTAAACAAATTGTACCAGTTTTACAGACTTCAAACCAACAAATTCGGATTCTACGGAAAAAAATACATAAGATTCACTATCTATCTACCGGGGACCTCCTCAGCCAACGGGAAGGGGGCTAGCTCCAGGACTAAAAGTAATTCCGCCAGAATTCCACCCGCACATATGGTCATATATAGACGATATTATAATAGTAACAGCTACAATCGAAGAACATTTATTTTGGCTTAAAAACGTATTTACACGGTTGATTGAAGCGAATCTTGCGTTGAACCGAGAAAAAAGCGAATTCTGCAAAAACGAAGCGCGATATCTAGGCTTTATTATTAATCATAAAGGCTTACAAATTGACCCGAAAAAAATCGAACCAATAAAAGTATATCCGGTCCCTAATACTTTACGTCAAATAAGAAGATTTTGCGGTATGACATCATGGTACAGAAAATTTATTCCAAATTTCGCGGACCTAATCACACCAATCTCGGATTTGCTAAAGAAAAACTACAAATGGCGGTGGGACAGCGAACAACAAAAAGAGTTTGATCAAATAAAAGAATGTCTAATGAGTGCACCCATTTTGAGACCACCAAATTTTGAATTATTATTTACAATACAATGCGATGCAAGTCTAGTCGGACTAGGTGCAGTACTGACACAGGATTTTGAAGACGGTGAACACGTGATTGCGTACACGAGTATTAATAATTTACGAGTTGTAAATTATCGGATGCGGAGCGTAACTATACCACAACAGAGTTGAAATGTCTTGCAGTACTTTGGTCATTGGATCATTTTCGTAATTATGTAGAAGGCACGCGTGTTAGAATAATCACGGATCATAGCAGCTTACGTTGGTTAAAAGATTCAAGAAAGCCGACTGGTCGTTTAGCTCGTTGGGCTATGGCATTAGCCGCGTTTGACATAGAAATAATCCATCGAAAAGGAGCAATGCACCACGTGTCAGACGCATTATCGCGCATGTATGAAGATTCCGACGAACTCGTAAATTTTTTAAAAGAAGAAGAAGAGTGGTACGCTAAACGTATATATAAAGTACAATCCACACCCTTAAAATTCCAAAATTGGCATGCTGAAAATGATAGATTATACTATCACAGAACCAACGAGATTAAAGACGCCGTAAATCCGGGTAACAATTGGAAAATCGTACCGACGGATGATGAAAAAATGAGAATTTTATTCGACGCGCACGATAACCCGCTAAGCGCACACGCAGGTGTAGATAAAACATACGCACGCATTTCGCAGGCGTATTTTTGGCTAGAACTTTTGCGAGACGTTACCACTTATGTAAAAACATGCGAAATTTGTCAGAAGAATAAACCGTCACAATTACCTCCGCGCAGGTCTCTTGGGAAGTAGGACTGTCGAACATCCATGGTGCGTTATAGCAGCTGATATCACGGGACCTTTGCTGAAAAGTAAGAACGGAATGGAATATTTTTTAGTCATACAGGATTTATTTTCAAAATGGATTGAGATTAAAGCATTGAGAAAAGCGACCGGAGAAACAATACGTGAAGCGTTAAACGATCTCGTTATTACGCGATGGGGAATACCGATGGTACTGGTCAACGATAACGGGACCGAATTTGTTGATAAACTGATCATTTCCGAATTCGCAGAAGAACATAAAATACAACAATCGACAACACCTCCATACCACCCACCCCCAGGCAAACCCTGTTGAACGAGTTAACCGCGTTCTTGAAACAATGATTAGAGCATACGTAGATCAAGATCATAGAGAATGGGATAAATACATTAAAGGCTTTCGTTTTGCTTTCAACACTTCAAAACATTCTTCCACACAAGCAACCCCAGCTTTTCTTAATTTTGGTAGAGAACCAATATATCTAGGCTCGTTAGCCCGAGAACTTTCAAGCCACGAGAACATCGAAGAAGGCGATTTATCGTGTTGGAAATTAAGATTAAATAGATTAAAAGCTATTAGAGATTGGATCGTACTCAATATGGAAAAAGCACATGATAGACAAGCGGCCTATTATAATGAACATCACAGAAATTTGACATTTCAGAAAGGGGATGAAGTATTGATGAGAAATCGTGTTCTGTCAGACAAGTCAAAAAATTTTTCGGCAAAACTGGTCCATCCTTTCGAAGGCCCATATATAATTTCAAAAGTCATTTCGCCCCTTGTATACGAGCTCACCAATGAAACGGGTGAATCCTACCCAAAAATACATGTGAATGACTTGAAACTCTACAATGACCGTGTTTCATTTTCCACTTAACAGGAAAATATTGATAGTTCGTCGTTGCGGCAGGAATATCTCGAATCTTCGTAGTAATCATTGTATTGATCATCGATTCACCGAAGATTTCACCTCAAAGAAGAAGAGAAAATACATTTACATCTTTCTAATTACTCATAAAACTTCCTTCAGAAAACAGTCACCAGTCTGCAGTCCAACCATTAAATGTAGATTTCTGTTGGATCTTAAACAGCTCACATGTTTGTCTGAATATTTGGACAATAAAAAAGGTTGATTGATCAGTGAAACCGAGAATAGATGGAAACAATTTTATTGTGAGTATTCATACTTTTTTTCATTTTAGGATACCGTAAAACTGACAAGTTTCAAAATTGTTATCTGAATAATTTTTTATTTTCAGGTTGACTGGCGGAATTTATTTTCAGAAGACAATACAAGAATAAGTTCATATTATCAGTGTGAAGAATTGTGTATAAGATAATTTACTTTTTCTATTGTATATTTCAATTTTTTGTACTAAGAAATGTCGTACCTAATGATTAATGAATATAAGAAATAAATAAGATTACCTTTCAATATAACCAGAACTGTAACCAATAACCAAACAATAACCAATAATAACCCTTCAACCCATAAGAACCCGAACCGAATAACCATAACCATAATTTTATAACCGAATTTGATAAAATGCGTCGAAGATACCCTACTCAACATGAATCAGAAGATCGTCAAATTCAAATACGAAGACTTGCCGCTGAAAATCAAAGACTAAGACGACAAAGAGCACGTGATTTATTATATGAAAGTCGTATAACTGCTGTGATACAACAAGATTATTTAGGTAAAATGAATTTCAAATGTATGCGTTGTAACGCATTGCATTTTAAAGCAGAAAAAGTGTCAAATAAGAGAGCCCCAAGGGACGCTCGACGGCCGCTATTTTGAGCGACAGATTTCATCTGGTTATAACGGTTCAAATAATTTGGAAGGAGATTTTCTTGTGCAAAATTTACTCAGCTTCCTGATCCCAATATTTTTATTTCCATTCCATAAACTCCCTCATTGTTATTCGCTCCGTGCATATCAAGTAGCGCCGCTACCTGTGTCAAAGAGTGGAAAAAATTCCGGACCGTCAAACAATAACAAATACTGTTTAGCATAGGCGAGTAACATTATGATATTAAAACACGAAAAATAGAATAAATATCACAACTGGATTGAAAAAATCAGTGAGAGATCTGATGCAGCTTCCATCTCTACGAGCGATACTCACAAATGAGTGTGCGTATTTCTATTATATACAATACTGATGTTTGTTTTGATAGGTTAGATGACTTTGAATACGTAAACAATATTGGAATATGATTTAATATCTCATTATAATTTTTTTCAGTGATCTCAATTGAGAAGGGAAATGTAAATATAATCATCAGAACTGGTTTTAGAAAGATCTTTCATTCTATATCATTCTAACCCCAAACCAAAAAGAAAGGAAAGCTTTTATTCGATGCGGGTGTCGTATCCCAAAGACATTATTATTATTTTTTTTATTTCATCTTTACTCCATCTCCGCTTATGCTAAGATTTTATTATGATAATTTTATTATGATAACATTGTGTCAATCTTAGCTTCAGTAACTATAAGTTAGTCTTAAGTTGTTCTAAAATTTGTAATCTAGTAATCTATTAGTACTTTCTATCATTATTTCTTTTATATGTAGACAATCTTAATAATAATTCATACAATATTTGAGGTTTTCACTAGAATGTAACTTAGCTCTAAGTCGAGGAATGCTGGCCATATACCAGCTCACGCGAAAATTCAGCGATTTCGACACCGACGCGTGCGATCGCGTTCAACTCGGCGGCAGCGGGGTGCTTTGCCAGCGGATTCCTTCGGTCGACGCTTCTGGACGCGGCGGCTCGCTATTGGGTGGCCAGCTCCGTGACGACTTTGCGCCCCTCTCTATCCACGGTCAACACCAAAAATTAAATAGGAGTGCATCCGGCACTCCGCGCCTTTTGCTTGACAAAACTAATAGTCAAACGTTGATCCAAGTACCGTACCGTGCTCCATGAAGCTGAGCACTTGAGAGGCGCGCGAAGAAGGACACGTCCCTGGCGGCCCGCAGTGAGTCCCTGCGTTAGGTTGAAGTCTTTCCGAAGGATCTCCGCAACACCAGCTGCAACCTCCGTCGCCGAGTCAACTAGACCGTCTACGGTATTCTGCAAATCTGGTTAGCGAATACTAGTTTTAAGTCATTTTTGTCACGCCTCCCCGCCGGGGAGTAGTAGTTTCAAGTCTGAGAAATTCAAGTTTTATTCAAATAGATTTCCAAATTTGCGATTCCTTCAAGGCGTATCTGGCGTAGCCTTTTTTTGTGTTTTTACATATAATAACGAGCCAAATAAGCGTTATCATTGTAAAGGAGTAAGGAGAATTTCCAACACATTTACAGTAACTTCATGTTTATCGTTATCAACAGTTAAATACCCGTATCTACTCCTCTACCTCTAAATATATTCATATTAAATGGAATTCCCCCGTTCTGCCACGACATCATTATTTCCAATCATTTGAAATCAACGTATTGTTCGTATTATGAAAAAGAGCGATAAAAGGGCACTATAGTCCGACTTTTCCACCGAAATTAAACGAAATTAACTCGAATAACATAAATTTTGCATCCAAAGATTTGAAATATAAAATATCTCTAAATTCGACATAAATTTCTATTCTTGCTTACAAGAACAAAACGGACAGTTGCCGTCCGTTTCCCTCCCCAATAAGTACGTAAGGAACATCCACCATCCATACCCATTGAAGGGACACGACTCGGTACAAAAGGAACATGCTTGAATTAGAAAAACATCAATTATTACGATCCAGAGTCATCTTCACTACAGTCTGCACAAGGTGAGTTCTCAGGCGGTAAGCGACCAGGGTCGCCCGAACGTTCTCCTACCCAAAACAAATCTCTCGTTGAAGGTCCCCTAGTCGGGATACGGGTCATGTATGTGACGTTGAAGAGTTCAGAAGAAACGGTGCAAGTTATTCAAGTTTCCATGGGTAACTGGAAAACTGTTGAAAAATCCATAAAATAACGATGCGATGCGGGTTTGACCGAACGATAGGACATCGAAAGGATTTTCATATACTACGGTTGGAACATTAAAAAATGGACCAAGTGCTTCAAAAGTATTGAAAAATCATTGAATAATATCATGAAGATGATTCTGGTATCACCAAGTGATAAAGGCGATTGAGAACTTTCATATTCGATCGTGAAGAATTGAAAAAAATATATGCTCGGGCGTGATTTTTACGGAAGAAATTGGCATTCCAAATTAAAATAATGAGATCGTGGAAAATATCCATGAAATGAAAGTATTATTAAAATGTGGATGACCAATCGGTATATCATTGAAAGGGCTTTCAGATTGAAGCGTGAGTGTTAGAAGTGGGCAAATCAAAGTCATGTTTGCATAGTTATCAGAGAAAACAATAGAAAAAACCATGAAATAATAGAATAGTGCAATTCCGTCTCTAACCGATCAGATAATCATTAAAAGGGCTTTCATGTTCCATGGCGAAGATTTCGTTAAAATTGATGGTGGGCGTGACATGAGGAGAAAAACCTTCATAATACCCTGTATCCCGTGAATCATTGAGAAAAACTGTGAATTGATGTCTAGATGAAAATTTTAATGTAGAACTGCAAGGACTCTTCCATTTACTATCGTGGAAAAGACAAAAATGTTGATGCGTAACAATAAAATTTGCGAAAGAAAATTGGTGTTCTCAAGTATTATAGGGAAATCGTGGAAAAACCATGAAATAATAGTATGATGCAAATTCGAGTCTGGCCAATTGATGGATTATTGAAGGGGTTTTCATATTCCGTGGGGAAATTTTCGAAAAATTGATGAGTGGGCGTGTAAACCCATTGATTGATGTCACAATGCATATTTTATATTCATATTTGTCAGAAAGAATTAATGTTTTCTGGATATATTCCTTGCTTAAAATTTTAGAAAAAATTATGCGTGGGCATGAATAATAAATTATTTCAAATTCCACGAAATCGTTGTTTTTCGTATAAAATCTCTTTGAGAAAGCATACTGGGTCAAATTTTTCGATGAATTATTCGAGTTTCGTTATGATTATAATTTTTTAAAAAGAGGTTAAGCTACCCAATGTTTGCCATTCTACGTCAGTTGAGAATGATGCCAGACTCTCATACGAGGACTTATTGGTGAGGCGCATATCCAGAAGTAGATTCATATTTGCCTATGGATATAATCATTTCAATCGATATGTATGCATTCTTTCAAAATTTTTGATTTCGAAATCCCATGAAATACTGGAGCGAGCGAGAGTTTATTGCTAGTTAGAGGAATATTATTACAATAGACTCCATAAAGTTTCTCATGGAATGATGAATGAACAGTCGTCAGTTGAAGATTGGAACAACATGGTGATGTAGCATTTCGACCTTCTCAAGGAATTTCTCTATCAGGGAGAATTCCCGGGGCTCAGTCGTCTGATGAAGTTCTGGAGCTAAGCCCACGCACGTGCAATCGATCGCCGTATCGGCTGCAATCAAACGCGCGTGCAACCGGCATACGGAGCGATTTTTTGCACCATCACGATGGCAATTGGATTTCACGCGTGGCCTGGACAGCAAGGACTCGACCGTGCCTGTCTGCTGGAGTTCACCCCAGGTCTCCACGCGCCTCCTCTCACCTTATAGCTGCTTGTTCCGGTCGTGCGGTACCCTTTGGTTCACCGGCAGCAGCTTCGGCAGCCACTGATGATTCTCCTGCCTCCGCGCTGATCGTCGAAAGGTATCTCGAGACGTCGCCAGAGGAGGCCCGTCATCGTTCCCGCTTCCCATACGCGCGCGCGCGTGTGTGTGTGCGTGTGTGTGTGTGTGTGTGGGTGTGTGTGGTGTGTGCGCGTGTGCGTGTGCGTGTGCGTGATCGCGTCCGTGTCCGCGTCCTCGCGGTATTTGTAGCCGTTCAAGGACTCACCATTGTATCTCAGCGAGGAGTTTTTCACGACGTGTGATTCGACACCACCAGTAGATCTGTATCATCATCGTGAATTAATAACACCTTGGTGCTTAAATCTAGTTCCCCCTCACGCGTTGTTATTGCAATTCTAGCGCGATTTTTCTCGTCTCAAGTGCCCCTTTGGTGATGAGAGCCTTTGCCGGGCTCGCCAGGATCACCCAGGTTGTGGTTCACCATGCACCCCGAGCAATCACACCCGTGACTCAACTCGACGGACACCGTCCTGGCAGTAGTTGCCGCATGATCCGCCATCGCAAAGCTCGTCGAGCCGAGAGTACGCGTGAGCAGTAATCCCCGAATATCAAGGTTGCCCCGAGACTCGGGAGCCACCTCACAACACTCACGACCTGAGCAGAGACAACTTGCACCTAGATCTTATGCCAGGACGAAGTGACTAAGAATTACGTTTGTAGGCTTCTCGATCAGGGTATGAATATCACGGAACGCGGTAGTGTTCCATGCGTCAAGTAGAAGACAACGCACTATGTAATGTTTGATATTGCACGCTCGATTTTTACATTGGCATTAATTTAGCCAAAACTACTTTTTTTGGATGCGAAACAGGATTCCATGATCATCCAGCATCCCAATTGAGCGATTCACGAAAAGAAATACCCAAAAACTCGTTCGCAATAATGAGTTTGGAGTACCGTGTCAAGCGATCTACTACTTTTTTCTCCCGAACAGATTTTGTTCAGATCATTTTTTCTTACGACCATGAAGTTAGCCGTGGTAGCCTGATGAAGCAGCTATGTTCACGCATAGTAAGAGGTACATATATGGTCCAGAACCCCAATGTAACAACGTTCACATGCTCTTGCTTCCCGCGTGAATATAGAACCATGAAAAAATTTCTGGAAGTGAATTGTTAATGTATAATTAGAAAGAATATGGGGAAACTATTAGCCGTGTCCCATAGATTCCACGAAAAGTACTGCAGATTTTTCTAAACTCACAGAAGATAAGACAAGACATATCAGAATTTCCTCCATGATTTTTTCATAATTTAATTGATTTTACATGGGCAAATGGTGATTTAGGATGCCGATGTCGGTGTATCGACTGAAGTTTTATTTGAATAAGTAAGGATATACCATAATACCCGAAAATGTCCAGGTGGCTAGGGTCACCGATGGCAGTGTCCCGAGGGTGCGCTCCTCGTATTTTAACTTGGAGAAGCTCACCCTGGACCCGAACGATGTCCAGGTAGTCAGGGTACCCGATGACGGTGTTCCAAGGGTGCGCTCCTGGTATTTTTGGTTGGAGTACCTGACCCTTGACCCGAACGATGTCCAGGTAGTCCGAGTACCCGATGACGGTGTTCCAAGGGTGCGCTCCTGGTATTTTTGGTTGGAGTACCTGACCCTGGACCCGAACGATGTTCAGGTAGTCAGGGTACCCGATGACGGTGTTTCAAGGGTGCGCTCCTAGTATTTTTGGTTGGAGTACCTGACCCTGGACCCGAACGATGTCCAGGTAATCAGGGCACCTAATGAGGATGTTCCAAGGGTTCACACCTGGAATTTTTGTTTGGGGAAGCTCACCCTAATCCCAAACAATGTTCAGGTAGTCAAGGTAGTCAGTTTCCTCAAACAAAAATACTAGGAGCGCACTCTTGGAACACCGTCGTCGGGTACCCTGACTACCTGGACATCGTTCGGGTCCAGGGCCGGTTCCCCCAAGTAAAAATACCAGGAGAGCACTCTTGAAACATCGTCATCGTTAACTCTGATTTCCTAGACAGCGTTCGGGTCCAGGATCAGTTTCTTCAAGTTAAAATACTAGGATCGCACTCTCAGGACACTCCATCGGCAACCCTAGGTACCTGGACAGCATCGGAGATTCGGATATATGTAGGATCACGAGGTCCAAATAAGAAGGTTGAGAGGTAGACTAAAATGATAAGACTTTATTAGTTTACTGTCTATACAATGCGGGACGTGTAGTCGCTAGGCCAGCCTGAGCGGTTCTGGCGGTTACGCTGGCGCTCACTCGGCTCGCTTGCCGAGCTCTTGCTCGCTGCGCGCTGACGCATGCGCGATCCGGTTGCGGGACCTCGTCGTTCCCTACAGGCTCCCCCCCAAATGCGGCTGCCAAGGCACTTTCTTTAAAAAAAAATCTTCTAAGTGCTATAACATCCGTCAGTCGCATTTAAACATACCTAAAGTACTTCATTTACAGTGGAGGAAGACGAGGTAATGCATTTAAGAACACTTCACGGCCTTTAAGCTAATATCACTTTGCACAAAACTAAATTACAATCGTTTCCGCAAGCATGAAAATACTGTCATCACATTAAACTAAGACGTTTTTCCCATTCACAACTCATGGCAAGCCAGCAGTGGCACGTTCAATCAAAATGCATAGAAACTGAAAACATAATGAAATGCTGCTTGGCGAGGAAATCTATATTTTGATTAACCGAACCCATACAAGTTATTGCCAAGAGTTAGGAATCCTACATGACTACAGTCATACGATGCTCCCCCCAGAGAAGTTTTTACATAAAAACTAGTTGGGACTCGATCTATAATTGATCTTATACATCTTATCAGTTATTTCATGCTTGATATCTTTCTTAATCAGAAAGTTACGCAAGGTGAAGCCTTTGTCAATCGTTTTACAATTATTGAGCACCAAATCAAGGTAATCGGTTTGACACATTAAGGGGATAACAAAGCTTAAATCCACCGCTTTCTTCTTCTTTTTGCCCACCGTACAGTGTACGGTCAACGAACGCAGTCTTAAGTTGACTAGAGATAACAGAATATGATTAATAACATCATTCCATGTCAAAGTTAAACTACGCAGAGAGTCTAACGCTGAAAACGACGTGTCTGGAGGAAGGTTAATTCCCGTTAAATCCAATGTTCCGACGCAATACGCCGCGTTTAACATCTGCATGAAAAATACTCTAGTCGTATCATTATTACGCAAATTCAGTACATTAATGTTTGGAGAGACTCGCAACAGAGGAAATCTGAACAGATCATGATGAATATCATAAGTAGCATCAAAATCGCAAGTAAAAGATCGTAAGCTATTGTTACCGGAAAACACTGCTGAGAAAATCTCCATCAAATGCACATCGTCGTCGATGTTATTACAATTTTTCATAACCAAGGCTTTTAAAATCATGTTTGAATGCACAAATGCAATCAGATGGGCGACAAGAATTCTTTGGCAGTTAACAAGCGATAACACAGTCAGACTACTAAATCTTGGTTCTGTCAAACATGACAAACGCACATACGCATTCGATACAAAATGCAGCGCTTTCAATGCATTGAAATTAATACTTTTTTCAATCGAAGCATTCATCTTACCAATCGACAAGTGACTCACCGTAAACTTTTGTGACAAAAATTCTAGCAAATTTACTGATGTTACGACACTCAAAAGATTGACTGCCTTAAATGACTTGATACCTCTATCAGCTTGCAATTTAAGCATGTGCAACAAAGTATACGATGGGAGCATCTTTTTAGGAGCGCAAAAAACAATACTTTTATATCTAAATATCTGCGCATCATGAAAAATCAAGCTACTCGGATCAGGAATATCGTATCTGGGTGCGCTCAGGTCAAAATCGCATTTAAGACCAAAGAATTGTGGACCGAAGTGGCACAGTTCATATACGCTAGAAACATCACGCCCGCACAGATACGAGGTTATCTCGTGGAGGATTTCAACGCACTCGAAGACTTGTCTGATCACAGGTCGATTGTTCGATTGTCGCTCCATCGCGCGCACATATTTCGCTTGTGTTTGAGCGACTGAAAGCGAGTCGTCCGTACAAATAGGTTTCACACAAATGGATCTGGTACGCTTACCAGGCCTACCCTTTCGAAACTCTGCTTTATTCCACGGAAGTCTATTCATCAAAGCAAGACATTGTATCTTCGCAGAGGTAGCAATGTTCGCACAGTGCACCGTCGCCGTTGTCGAAAAAGTTTTCTTAATCGCTTCCGGTTTGCTAGTTTCAATGGTGATTACATGATCGATAGAAAAATCCGTACAACCTGCATCAAATAATGCAGTGGATAATTCAGCGTGCGTCATTTTCGCAAAGATGTTATACAAAACAAGGTCCAGTATCATTTCACCATTGAACAGCACTAAAGGTAATCGTCTCTGGACGATTGAAAGAGGCGTTTCCTGTACGCGCGCACCTCTACGCAGTAACGCAGCT
>JAJGXB010000314.1:0-13356 GCA_020882725.1 Aphelinus certus
GTTTTGTTCAGATATGCAGTTTCTACAAAAATTGAAAAAAAATCCTACGTACTTCGATAGCTATTAGTATGTAGTTTCAAAAAAATTTTGGATTTTTGTTCTAGCTCTCACGATTGCCGAGGAATGGGTACGCCCGCGGAGCGTCTTCAAAAAAACCTTGTATCGGAGATCCGCTGTGGTGCCGCCATTTTGCACGAAATCGATAAAAAATTTTTTTTTTATACTTCAATATCTGTTGAATAAACCCTGTAAATTTCAATACAATCCCTTTTCTCATAATCTCATGAAAAATTCGCAAAATTACACCTTTTTTCGGCCTCTAGAGTGGTGTTACCCCTTAAGATTTGGAATTTTTAAAATAACATCATTAGTATGAATAATTCATTCCAAGATTTCTATATGCAATCATCATTGGTATGTATCAATCTTAAGTTTTACAATTATATGATTTAATATAGCTTGGAGTAGTTTGTCCTTAATTTGATTCCTATGTATCCGGCATATTTGCCAGTATACTTGAAGTAAAGTCCAGCTCCACTCATTGGCGTTGGTTTAGGTGTTGTTACGTTTTGAGTATCTAATAAGGGAATCGTTGTTTGACCAACGTCATTCAACAGTGAACTGGTGGAAAATTTTAAATACTTGTTCGTAACAACTTGATTACTCTTCACTTTGGGATCTGGTAAGTCATGATCTTCCAAGTCCAAGCCCGATCTGATGGAAAACGTTTACAAAATAACAATATTAAAAGCATTTCTCAGTTATCGATAGCTAATTAATTTCATAAATTACCTAATCCAAAGAATCATGAATAAGTTTACTCACTTCGAAAAGGTCGATGGAGTACTGACTATTATGTTATACATCGAGTAACCATTCGCGAAACGGACTTTGTAGTTTACAAAGTCAATTGGTAGAGAAAGAACCTTCAAGGATATTCGATCGCTGATATTATATAATTGTAATCCCACTAAAACGTGGCCATATGGTACATCTATATCTTGCAATTCAATACTTCTGTGAAGCCATTCGATTTTTATGAGGTTCGAAGGGTTATACAGATTTCCTAAGTCAAAATCAAATAGGAATCTATGTTTGAATAATTCATTGCCAGATATTTGAAGATTCAATTACTCATCCCTCACCTTGTTTAATTGTTTTCCAGGAAACGCTAGAGGGCTCTATAGATTTTGGAGTTGACATTTTCCCTTGTTGGATCTCAAAGAAAACTATACCATTTTTTTTGACGAATCGAACACCTGTCATAACACTATCACATTGCTATTAAAATACCGACTACTTGAGTAAAGCTCTAGTATCAAATTCAGTAAACGATTTTACTCACTAATCGCTATTAACATCAGCATAAACAGGTTGAGCATAAAAAAAACGTTCCGTATGTCTGGAATTTGTCACATTGTACTTTCTAACGTTATTATCGCTGGTGCACTGGCAGATATCGCATTTAAATATCCACTTATTAACCGGATATTTTGTTTCTATTCTGCCGTTGTCACAATTTTTTCTCGGACCGTAATGAGTTTTAACGTTAGAATCAGAAATCCCCGAGACGTCGACATATTCATATCTTCGAGTGCTGTTCGGAGCCTAAGGTCAAGAATTAAGTTCAGATTAATAGTTTCAAATGACTCCGATTCATGCTGAAATGGTGTCGAGGAAAATTCACCATAGAACAGATTTTTAATTCATGGTCGGTGTCCAGGCCGAAACCGGGCTTACAGCCCCACAATGTACCGGGACAATCTGCACCTACAATTAATACATTCTAGTTCACAAAATTGAACACTCGTAAGTTTTTTTGGCTCTCTGAATTTTGCTAAAACTTCAACATTTTTTATATTTATTCATCAACTTACCTAATACTGTATCAGAACATGGTTCCCAAGATCGTAGCGCTCTTAATGTAGAACATGTATCATCACACCCTCTATGCTCAGCCAGATCTTCTTCTCTCGCGATAAATATATTGAAAACATTGTTGAGTTTGGTATATGTGATATCTGTAGAGAGTACACAAAATTACATAATAAATTGAGATGTGAATTAACTTGTAAATTAAAATGAGAGTAAATTAACTTACCTTCCACATGAGATGACGGATCACAGCGCCAGACCTCTCGATATGCTGCTTCCATAAGTTTAACATATTTAGTCATTATAACATCGTGCATCCTATACAGACGTTCATTGGTCCATCCTAATTTCAAAGTTTCATCCTGATGCGTCTCCCGAAGGTTGTGTAGCCGGTCTCCTAGTCAATGTATAGAATTACTGAACCGTTTGTTACTCTCAGAAATGGAAGCTCATTTCAAGAGGAAAAATCTGCTTGACGCTATAACGAAAAAATGTCTATAATCAAGACTCTTTTTTTGATGCTAGAGAAATCCGTTGAAGAGAAGAAATTTTCTTGAGATAACGCTAAGCAGATTTTTCTTCTTGAAACTAGATTACATTTTTGTGAGTAATATTCTCATATTATCTGACCTCGAGTGAATTTTTTCTTGATTTCTGAAGCTATTTGTACAGTTATGAAAACCTTAGTTTCCGCAGCTGCAATATGCATCAAAAAGTCTATGATGTACTCTTGAGCAGAATTCATGCCATTTTCTTTTAAGCAAGTATTTATATAATCCTATATAAAAAATATTGAAAATAGATTCAGAAAAGCTCTGGTGAATGAGTTACAAGTTCATTTTTTCATTTTCGAAGTATTTTTCCGAATTAATTTTAATATAATGTTTTTTATAATGGAGAGAAACGTGAAGAATATTTACATGGAATATGTATTGTAAATTCTTGATAATACTATATTTATCTCCAGCTACTACGAGTCGATAGATCGAACCCATGAGTTCGATTGGTCTATTGATGTCATCGGATAAATTAGCCTCTGCTTCCGATTTCATTCTGTTATATAACATAATGGTTCTGATATCAGAACCATTAAATGCATGAGTTACAAAAGATTCATTGTATTTTTTCATATTCTCGTAGAAGAGTTCTATTTTGGAAATGTATTCGTCCACTATTCTGTAATTATCTTCTGCTCTTTTTCTCTCGCATGGATCAGTAAATCTCGCTTCTATATTTGATTTAATAACACTTCCATCATATTCTCGAATTGATTCATCAGAAGATAATAATCTCTTTTGTAGATAACTCTTCTCCGTCGTATTTGCAGCTTCATTCCATAAAAGTTCCCCGATATTCTTTAAGCTAAACATAAAGAATATCGGGAAACTTTTATTTCCTGGCATAACTGAAGTGCAGTCATGCAAGTTATGTGTCAAGAACAAGAAAAAAACTAGACTGGATATAAATGAATGATCCATCTTCTTCGAAGCGATGTACATACTGCAAATAAATGAATTATGATTTTTCTACTTCTTTCAATTGACACATTTAGTATATTATTACCAATAGAATAAAACTGTTCAGTAAAACGATGAGCGAAATCAAAATTATTTGATCCAAAAAATTGATTATTTTTTCACAACAAACAATTGTCCATTGACGGAAGAGGTAAGATCTATAAATGTGTAAATGTAAAACCTTGCAATCGCAAGTCAAAGCAACTAGTTTTCAACTTCTGAATCCGAAGCGAGCTCACGTGGCACTTTGCACTTGAATGTGGACACACTGAAGTACTCATACGGCGAATCTGACCGATTTACTCATCGTTAGGAACTGAACATGAACAAACTTCCCATTACGATGTAGATTCTACGACCGATGAAAGAGAATACTCGATGAAACTTTCAATGAAATTTCTGGCAGTAAAAATCGGTTACGATACTGACATACAACTCACCTAGCAGTACGGAGCAAAGTCTGTGAATGTCAAAGTCCGTCAAAGAGTTCGAAGCAATTTCTGGAGAAGCATTGTAATATTCTCTATGCGATTTTATCAGTCAATATGTAACCTATTCTCAAGTCACGTACGCCATTTCAAGTATTACCAGTCACAGTTTGCATATAAATACAAGAAATCATAGATAAAGATATACTGTACACGAAAGAAATGAAATATTATTGATCGGATATCTCCGAGACATATCGAAACGTTAGATTGAATGGCTGAATATGGGCAAATCTCACCACACTGAGAAAAATTTGATTTGTAAATCCTACTATACCGTATAGTAAAGAAAAATATAGTGAACCATACTATATTTATACATGAAATTCACTATCTTATAGGAAATTATACTATCCATCTATAGTTAAATTCAGTAAACGTTATCACTATACAAAATATAGTGTCTGTAACTATATTTTTACAAGATTTCACTAGTATATAGTACATCTTACTAATATATAGTAAACAACCATGTATGTATAGTTACCGGCACTATAAATCTACTAACAAGATAGTTTTGATAAATAAACTATGAATCCGAAGTAAAAATATATTTGTTCGTGAGCATTTCGAGGAATAAAAAATGAACTTTTCAAAGTATGTTCTGTAAGTGATATTTCTCGTACAATCGATTGTCGGCATCAGAGTTAGAAAAAAAATCACTTTTTAATAATTTGTTCAAACAATTATTGTTTAAACAATTATGAAATTATGTCGTTGATCGAAGTTTTGTCATCTGACATCTTCCACGGTTTTATTCTATTTCCGAAAATTACTTTGAATTTAGCTCGCCCACATTTTCAGTGGGCTTTAACGGATTAAGGGTTCGAAAATCTGAAAAAATCCTTTTTTTTCTTAATAATTTGCCATTTGTAAAGTAAATTTTAATATATTTTCAGGTAATGTGAACCATATTAATCTGGCAAGACGTCCTAAATTTTGTATAGTAGGATTCACCAAAAAAGTATGGCTGTCGCATTTTTCCTTCATATAATATAGTCAAAATATAGTAGGGTTTACCAGAAATTTTTTTCAGTGCATATAGCTTTTAGTAATATCTACTAAATACCATGAACATTCGAGATCTCATCGCGCCCTTCATTTTTTTGCACCGCTGAAAAAGCTGGAGGTAAAAAAAAATGTAAAAAATTTTTCTTTGGAAAGTTTTTCTTAGATGTTTAATTACATTTACATTCAGAAAATAGTTTTTCGTCATAGTAGGCGTAAGTAGCCGTTTTTGGTCATGTTTTTTGGGCGTAAAGTTTATTTTTACGCCCTAGACCGTTGCTATGGTAACCAAGCAGCAGTACTTAATTCAGTATATCTTTTTAACGATGTGGCCTAATTTTACGTTATTACTATAGTCACAATAGTAGGTAACTGCAGCCAATGCACCACCCCCTAATGGATTTCGCGAATTTGACTATGGCAGACTTAGAATTTTGAAATTCTGCAAACAGTATCTTAAACCTTAGCTTAATACCTATCAGAAACTATTTCTAAAGTTATTATTCAACCACTTTAACCTATTAGAATTCGCAATATATAAAAAAAAGCAAAAGATCTAACTGCACTACACGTGCAGTCAATTTTGCACGGTTTCTTAATCATTTGTTACAGCCTATATAGGCCTACAGGGACGATCAAATTGGCTTTGAAATGAACTTTCAATCATGTTTTCATTGATATTCATACAAAACTTTTGACATTCGACTCAAAAATATATATCTAACTCATCGTAATATGTCTATAAAAATATTCAACGATTTTACTCAGTCTTTTTTCATTTATAATCGCAGAAAGGGCCACATTGGTTTCACTCATTTTCAATGCGAAAAAGAGCAATTTGTGTAGGATGAAAAATAGTTTTGGGAATACTAATGTGACCAATCGAAAGATGAGATGTTTTAACATAAAAAAGAGATGTGACACTTTGAGAGATAAAAATGATTGACACCTGATTTTTGAGGTTGAGTGTGAAAAGTGAAATAAGAAAAGGGTGAAAAAATCAGTAAGTGAAACTTCAAAGTATTATAGGAGATTGGTTTTTAGAGCTAAATGACCCAACTGATGCTGGCAACTAATGCTCAGAGAGCACCGGAAATACGAGATCTGACAAACGTGCTAAGGTGCCTGCAGTGCCAAATTGCCTGCAGTTACCTTATATTTCGTTCAACAGAAAAACATGAACTTTAACAGATAGCAATGCAACTAATAAATTAACTAAATCAAAGAACAAACAACAAATATATCATATTGTAATCAAAATGTATCTAAAATGAAATATTTTTGAAAATTTTTATTCATGGTTTTTTTACACTCGATCTGCTACTACAACTTTAGCGCTCTCCCAGAATATTCTCGATGTTCATTATAATGGGGAACACTCATTACCAAGAGATCAGCATGTCTCTAAAATGTGTGCTAATGATAATACTCTCCCTTTTGATCAACTTTTCAACATTGATCGACGTGTAACTTTTTTTCCTATGATCCATTCTGAATTTTTCGGATTTCTATGCATTCCTAACATGTTGAAGAAGAATTTATTCTCTAGGACGTTTAAAAAAAATTGATTATTTAGTTTGTAAAACCGAGGGACACCAATTCGCCCTAGTTGTGAGATTTGCCCATATACGGCTTATTGAAGCACCCAAAAAGCATTTTGGAAAGTTTCATCATGACCGGTGACTCGCAGTTGACAACCTCTCCTAGTAAGTATACCAAGTAAATTTTCTCTAGATCCTTTCAATGAACGACCGGAGTTTGATGGGATCTGATGGGACGTCGTTTCGCACGGTGCTTATTACTCGCGTATTAGCTCGAAACCACAGCAACTTGCATATTAGTTCGAAAATAAATCGAAAAAAATCGCAGCTTTACAATGTTTGTCGCGTTACTCTTTCAACCAGCAACAACACACAGAGCGTACTTATTTGCAATAAACGACAGTGAAACTCAATCCACTGTAATCTCTGCGTATTGTTGAACAGGCAAATTTGTTACTATTGCGAGTCGTGCGTTCGCACAAGCTTATTTCCGAAACATGTTATACGAAAACCGCATGAATATTTATTTCTATAGCGACAGTGGAATGCTTAGCAATGATATATAATGGAAGTATATGTGTGTGGAACATTTTGAGTCCCTTCTCACAGCGATCGGCCTGACCCTTACGATTTGCTTGAACATTTTTTTTTTGTTGACTTCTTTGTATCTAATTTGACAAACAGACATTTGACACACAGATATTTTTGAAATTCCACGTTTTTCGACCCGATTATCGAATTACGAAAATCGTTACAAAGCTTTCTCTCTTAGAGAAAGCGAAATTGCAAAAATTTATTATTTACAAGCTGGTGTAAACGTCCTGGTGACGGGTCAAAGTATTTAATTGTCTCATTATCTGTACTACCAATAATATTCCGTGTTACGATCTCACGATGGGGCGATGCTGTAGAAGCACGATATATAATTTTGAAATCCAAAGGGTGGCTTCTATTGGATACACCTACCTCGTCTAGAATTCAAACATTATATTATTGTTATTATTACTGTTATTATTATTCGTCTGTCAAGTTTGTGTGGT
The DNA here is from genome assembly GCA_020882725.1 of Aphelinus certus. Taxonomy (NCBI): domain Eukaryota; kingdom Metazoa; phylum Arthropoda; class Insecta; order Hymenoptera; family Aphelinidae; genus Aphelinus; species Aphelinus certus. The sequence goes on from JAJGXB010000314.1 coordinate 7,470, forward strand.
ATTTCCTCAAAAGCGCGTGATGGAACTGGACAGTATTCTATAATTACGATTTGGCATTCCGTAACTTTATCTTTTAGTTTTTCTTTCGTGACACCCAACATAACGAGCTGAACAATTTTCTCAATTGTTTTCGCGCCTATTTATAAAACGAAGCTCCTTCCAAACCAAATACAGCCTGCGTATCAGCTACCCTTGGAAACGCACGGTTGCATTCGCGAGCTGACTCGGTATAGAGCCACGGAGTCGCGGTTTCGCGGAGCTCGGGACGCGCGCGGGTGTTATTCGCGAATTTCGCGGGGCGATTGGCGCATGCGCTGCCTCGTGGCCGATGCGGCACCCGCACGCGAGACTTGGAGCGCGGCGCGAGCCTTTTCCCGCCCGACGCGCCCCGTATCTTCCCCCGGCCCCGTTGTTATACACGCGTCGAGCGCTTAATGTTCCGCCGCGAACTGCCGATATGTATATACAGTTACTCTGGTGGGCGGATATACATCGGCAGACTGACGCGAGACCTTTCACTTTTGGACAGACGCCCGGGCCAATCCGAGGGGCGATTGGCCAACGAGCGATGTCTATGCCATTGTCGGGTGGTAATCCTCCCATCGGTCCCGTTCTACTGCTCCTTGGGGGTCGCGCGGCTCTCGAGTCTAGCTCGTGTGTCGCATGGACATTTTCGAAATAGGCAACTCTCGCATGGAACGAATTCCACTCGGTTGGGTTTCGGTCGAGCTTGTGGATAAGCCAAAAGGCCAGGATGCGTATATGTATTCCCATCTTAGCCAAAAGGCCGAGATGTGCATATACTCCCATCTTAGCCAAAAAGCCCAGATGCGTATGTATACTCTCATCTTAGCCGAAAGACAAAGCTGCGGATCAGATATCAAGCTGATACGAAAGCGTCACTCACATCGTAGCCAAAAGGCCGAGATGCGTATATGGGCAATTCTCTGTGGAATCGAACATGAAAAAATTTGATTTCGCTCAAAATTTTTTTTTAAGTTCTTGGGCATTATACCGAATTCCCAGAATTTTTTCAGATTTTTTCGAGCACTTTAACCCTGCTTAACAAATAGGCAAAGTTGCTGATTTTGCTGTTTTTACATTTTCAGAGGCATTTTCAACCTTAATTTACACCCTGAAAATGACCTCTGAGGCAAAAAATGAATGAGACACTTTTGTCTGCAAATTGCCTGAATTTTATAGAAAAATTATTTCCAAGATCATTGGAGCACATTAAGCTCTCCACATTACCAATTGGAGCCTCTATTTTTGAACCCTGGGAGTTCACTCGTCAAGCCCCATACCACATGGGTACTAAAAGTTGTCCCAACTCATACCACATACAGCCTATATAGTGAAAAAATGGGCCTGGGTTCTGGAAGCTCCCAAAAAACTAATATATTATCTAAAATAGGGGTAAAAATAGCTAGGCTAAAATGACTATTCAAGGGGAGCCTTGTACCGCCAACACTTCCAAATTTTGCAAACACTTGTCTGTGGTATTATTACAATTATCCACTGTAAAAACTCACATTTTATCATGCTAATACATATCCTGAGTTATCAATATCATATTTATGTAGATCAAGCATTACTAATACTTCACGACACCTAACTTTCAGTAGTTACATGTATTGATGGTCAATATATTGTCTCTATTGTGCTAAAATTTACAAGAAACTATCAATAAAGTACATGTGTCATGGATTGCATTCACTCGACAAGAAAGAGGTCATTTTCAGGGTGTAAATTAAGGTTGAAAATGCCTCTGAAAATGCAAAAACAGCAAAATCAACAACTTTGTCTATTTAATGAACAGGGTTAAAGTGCTCGAAAAAATCTGAAAAATTCTGGGAATTCGGTATGATGCCCTAGAACATAAAAAAAAATTTTAAGCCAAATCAAATTTTTTCATGTTCGATTCCACAGAGAATTGCCCATGTACTCCCATCTTAGCCAAAAGACCGAATTGCGTATCAGATATCACGCTGAAACGACAGTCACAATCGCATCTTAGCCAAAAGGCCGAGATTCGTATATATGTATTCCCATCTCAGCCAAAAGGCCCAGATGCATATGTATACTCTCATCTTAGCCGAAAGACCGAGTTACGTACCAGATATTGAGCTGATACGACATCGACACTCCCATCTTAGCCAAAAGGGTGGGATGCGTATGTATACTCTCATCTTAGCCAAAAGACCGAGTTACGTACCAGATATTGAGCTGATACGACATCGACACTCCCATCTTAGCCAAAAGGGTGGGATGCGTATGTATACTCTCATCTTAGCCAAAAGACCGAGTTACGTACCAGATATTGAGCTGATACGACATCGACACTCCCATCTTAGCCAAAAGGGTGGGATGCGTATGTATACTCTCATCTTAGCCAAAAGACCGAGTTACGTACCAGATATTGAGCTGATACGACATCGACACTCCCATCTTAGCCAAAAGGGTGGGATGCGTATGTATACTCTCATCTTAGCCAAAAGACCGAGTTACGTACCAGATATTGAGCTGATACGACATCGACACTCCCATCTTAGCCAAAAGGGTGGGATGCGTATGTATACTCTCATCTTAGCCAAAAGACCGAATTTCGTATCAGATATCAAGCTGATACGACAGTTACACTCGCATCCCAGCCAAAAGACCGAGTTGCGTATCAGACATCAAGCTGATACGACAGCGACACTTCCATCTTAGCCAAAAGGTCCAGATGCGTATGTATACTCTCATCTTATCCAAAAGACCGAGATGCTTCCCATATATGAATCTGATTATAAGATGGCATATTCCTTCATCTTAGCTAAGAACTCAGGTACGGTTACACTTCCATATTAGCCAAAAGAGATGCGTATATGGGTCATTCTCATGGGTCGTTTCCATGTCCTCGACATTTTGAGCATTAAAAATAACTGTTAGACGTCTTGATCGGCTACAGATAGTTCGAATTAGCTATGGCATTAAAGGTTAAACAATAAAAAGTTACAAAAGTTCTTATTTAGGATGTTAAAGATGACCAAAACAGGCGAAAATCATCATGACCTATCCTGTCGCATACCCTAATTTTCACCCTCCCGCCAACGTAAATGCTATCATTCACTCTTCAAAAATTACAAAAAAATTGTTTTCCCCCAATTCAGATGTGCATTCTCAAGTTTTCCTATTGAAATCATTGTTTTTGCAATTTTTTTGCAAATCTGAGCCACTTACTTTGTGTCAACAGATTTTGCCTATTTTCAGGATTTTCTTTTGAACTATTCGAAAAATAAGTTTAAAGTACTGTTTAGATCGCGCTAATCGATCAGTTCACTTACCAATGATCCCAGCAATCGAATAGTAATGATAAGTTTGGCCCTTTGCACCTTGCCATCGAATCCACAGCTCTTGAAGTTTGCTTAAAACTGCTTACCAACATATGCCATCGTGGCCGACCGATGCTATATTATGGGCCAGACTTAGTCAGATGTGGAATTGAGTAATTCTGGTGTATGCATATGTTGATACTAATAGAATCTATGATACATGCAAGCGGACGACCTCCAAATTTGCTTCTGGGGCCTTCAATCTATGATTTTGTTCGAATTGTCATGACCTACCCCGCGTCATGGCCTATCTCTATTCTCGCTATCATTCATACGCTCTGGCTCGCGCTCGTTATTTCTCGGGATTGTGAGTGGCTCTTTTGCACTTTTCGCAGCTCTGAGCCTTCCTATACCTCTACCGATATACTTCACAGTCTACTCTAGTCCCTTTACTGTTGTACGATAGTCTGTATTATTGACAGTATTATTGACTATAGTGTTTACAGTATTCACGTACAGTAACCACGTTTTTCTTACTTCCAAACGTAAATATCTCCGCTGAAACGGCATCTGACAAAAAAAATATATGAATCAAACTCACGCACTTTTTTCCGCACTATCTGATGATTTCGTCAGGTTGAGAAAAAAATGTATTTTGATGATATTATATCCCTACAACGCGTTATTACCACAGTAACTGAAAAATCATAAAAACAGAAAATGGCTGAAAAAAAATAAATGATGGCGATTTCGAAGGGCCACAAATGGTTTTTTACTTTTTTTGGTATCATAGAACACAAATAATGGAGAAAAAAATTCAAAGTTGATGAATTCGACATTTCCATTTTCGCCATCAAAAAATACCGTTTTCATGAGAATATCCCATATATACTCTCATCTTAGCCAGAGACCGAGTTGCGTATCAGATATCAAGATGATACGACAGTTACACTCGCATCTTAGCAGCTCGTTGCTTTCAACGGTGGGTGGCTGTTGGTCGAAGCCGTTGGGCCAAATCTCTTCTCCGTGTTTCTCAGGTGCGAGCGTGAGTAGATAAGCAAAGTGGGTTCTGGGACATGTCCCAGAACCCCCTCATATTCCTAGGACAGTCACTGACCCAGGAGTAAAGCAGTGACTGTCCTAGTGGTAGAGCACGTGTGTCTCATGAGCACGCCCGCAGTGAGTAAAGCAGTTTTGCTATTTTACCACCTCCTGACTCCTGAGTTTTGATGCGGGAGTGCGCGAGTGAGCATGCGCGAATGTAGATGCGCGCGACTGTAATTTATATTTTGTGATATAGGAGTAGAGGAAGCCCCTCCCCGCTTCCTCTTGTGGGAGACTTCCCATGATTGTAAATTTTATGCGACGACATAAAATTGACAATTTTTTTTTCTCCCTCCGTTGACTCATTTTTAATTTTTTATTGTGTGCAATTATGAACAATCCATGGGTTCTACAATCATAGATGTTTCGATGATGAATTTTTTGTACAACCAAACGTTATGATGAACGCAGCTTCTCTTGTATGCCCCATTGTGATGTGGGCAAACTGTTGCAAGTTTTATTCTGTCCAGTGGTGGGTAGCCCATTCACAGGAGATCGTGAACTTTGAACCTGAAGCGTTACAACCAACTTTTTTGAATTGAACCTGCTACGTATATTTTTGTGGCATCGCATAAATTTTCCCTGAGGATGGGTCCAATAGCTGTGTATGGACGATCCCCTAGTTCTTTGAGGATATAGTTGTTGCCTGGCTGCTTGAAGCCTTGCATGTCCACAACGTACTCCATCTCGAGAGTGAATGAGCTCTAGGATGGATGAAGGTATCCATTTATAAGGCTCAAATGACTTTCCTCACATCCCCACTCATTGGATTATACTCGACTATTCAATCGTGTATGATCAGAAAATAAGCTGATGTGTTTGGAGGGAAATTATTGATAGCTTCGAATTCCAAACGAACATCCACTGGTGCGTTTTTGAGAGATTCGTTTTGCTTTGAACAATCTAGCACAATTAGTGGTATTTTTCGATGAACTGTTCTCGACTCACGATCGGTTCTGAATCCTTACCATAATATGAATTCTGGAAATTGCAGAACATATCATAGAGAATTGTATATTGATTGAGATCAATGTCCACATTGAGATTACCGTATGGTTAGCATTGAGAGTTAAGGAATAGCTTCACATTTCTAATTTGACAATGATCGAATAGACTCGCATCGGCATCCTTACGATTTTTTCGATTCGTTTAAAAATCAAAAATGATGAATTGTGGTTTCTCCAATTAGTAGATAGGCTATGGGGCTACGAACTCATGGGGCTCCGAACTCAGTAGGATCTGTGGGGCTCCGAACTCAGATGGAGTGGGGAGACTCTCACGAGGAGTCGGAGGTGGGGGCATGGCTCATCGCGCGCGGCGCCTGGTCGACCGCGTGTGCACCGCGACTGCTGTCGCGCGCATTCGGATTGTGGCCCTGAAAAGGGCCGATTGGTTATGGCTCATCGTGCGCGGCGCCCGGCCGATCGCGTGTGTGCCGCGACTGCTGTCGCACGCATGCTCACTTCGCT
>JAJGXB010000315.1:0-13343 GCA_020882725.1 Aphelinus certus
TGCCGTGTTCATGCTGATACACTGTGGTTGCTGTTGGTTGAGTATGGCTGATGTCGGCTCTTGCCCTCTAAGCGACGGCGGTGTTTGCGGACGTGCAAGAGATTGCGACCCTTGTGGCAAAGTTGCCATTGTGGGAGGCAAATTCTGAGTATTGTGGTTTACCACATTCGCTCCGTCTGGCCGAATCTCATCGACCTGCGGGTTCCACTCTCGTATATGGGAACCAAACTTTTGCCGAAGCAAGAATCTGGTCCACCTGTCCTTCAGTATGTTGATATCACCTTCATCGCTGAGCCCATGCTGCTGTAGCTGTGCTAATAATTCGCGCGCTTGTACTTGTCGCAGTGAATTTCTCAATTCGCGTTCGGCCGCGGCCACTTGTCTCAGTGCGCTCTCGTCTGGCGCCATGTCGCAACTGGTAATTCATTGGGATGATCGATTTATCTTTCTTATATGGGCTATTTTATTTCCCCAAAAAAAGTTGGGAGGTGAACGGGGGACAAAATCGAAAGAAGAAGGAAAAGAAAGACTAGAAAAGAAAAAGAATTCCTAATTTTGTTCAAATCCAAAGAGAAACTCGGGATAATAAATACCATTAACAATAGACTGACTATCACGTTAATTGACTTTTAACGTGTTCAGTAGGCAAAACCAAGAATACAGAAAAAAAAAATTATTTAGAAGTCTCCCTATATTTGGTGTAATGCAAAGAATCAATTGATCAAAGAACAAAAGTGATTACGTAATAAAAATTAATAATACTCGAAGAAGTTGATTCAGAGAATTAAAGAAAGAAGAAAAAAAAATTTCATTATTTGGAATGCTCCACGTATATCGGTGATTATTTATTCACCCAAAATTTTATTTGTTGTGGGCCTTTTGGATACTATTCGTATTTTATTTTTAACAAATTAATCATCAAGGATTATTCTATGTTATATCTTCAATATTATGGCTAAGAAACATTTTTCTATTAAATCTCAACTGAAAATACTATATTTCCCCCCAAGTTATTCCTTGAGATTCATCTATTATCAAAAAGATAAATAATCGTGAAGCGAGGAAAAAAATGCTAGAGAAAAAAAGTATTCAAGTATACTTTATATAAAAAAAACGCACTATATTTTGTGATATAAGTCACAATTATTTGTTTGTAACTTTCACACTTTTATTTTGTGGGCTTACCCATTTTTTATTGTGGTGACTGAATTTGTCACACTTATGTTGTAGAGCTCTATATATTCCCAGTTGAGTGCAATTGTTTATTTGCACTCGCAGCTGTGGTTCAAGCTGCTACAAGATCTTTTGACTTTATCAGTAAAAAGAACGAAATTTCAAAGAAAATATTATTATTACTACTATATGCAAAATTATTCAAAATTGAATTTTAATGTTATTAGGAATATCTTAGATCACTATAATGTAAAAGGGAAATAACAACAAAAAAAAATACTCTGTACTTTACAGAAATTAGTAGAAAATACTCAAAATATTCAAAATATTACTATAACATTATAATGTAAAATGTAGTAATAATTACTATAAGAGTAAAATAATTGCGAGAAAATTGAAAGGAGAAGCGGCGGCGATTGGCGCAAGATTGGCCGATGTAACCCCAACAGATTTCTCAGAAGCTTTACAACTCGCGTTTGGCAAAACAGAAAAAGATTATTCTCAATTGTCCAAAGAGAGAAACGCTATGCGCCAAGGGACAATTGAAAAGATTTAAAATTTCGTGAAGAGATATTCAGATATAGATAGAAGAATTCGAAGGTCAATTGACCAAATTGAATTTCAATTTAAAGCTGCCATTCGATGTATGGAGGAAAAGGAGAGAATAAATCGATTTTTGCGCGCCCTGAAACCGGAAATGAAAGCATTTGTAGTTGCAAAAAATCCGGGTATATTAAATGATGCATATCAGCAAGCGATGTATGAGGGAAGAATTTTTAGGGAAGATGAGTTACTAAGAAACAGACAGCGGATAAAACGTGAGGAACCACCATGGAAAAACCCAGAATTAAACATAAAAATGCGAACAACTGATCCACGTTCACCATTACCCCGGTGATTTTGACCACTCGGAGGAATGTTGTTTCAAAAAACATTCTCAATTATCTATGGATTTTCGCGCTCGACCTTATCAAAACAAAGGTCCCCCGCAAATGGAAATACACGAGTTACAGAAGTCATTTATAACTCCTCAGGAGAACGACTCCTCGAAAATGAGTCCACACGACTCGACCGAGAAGATTCAATTTTGTTCACGCGCTTCAACGGAGCCGTTACCCCAAATGGACTTCTGGTAGATTCAGGTTCCAAAAAGTCTCACCTGAAAGTAAGATATGTTGACCAAAATAATAAGTCCTTCAGAAAATTTTTACAACATGAAATTCGAAAATTTTGGATCATAGACGGAATTTATAAAGCCATTGGTGTTTGCAAAATTAAAATCTTTGGTATTGAGTTCGAAGTATTTGTGATGGAAGATAGTTTTTTCACTCGAGCAGATGGTATATTAGGGAGGGATTGGCAAATTCACTCAAAGTCTGTTATCGATAATGAACATAATACAATCACTTTGAAAAACTCCGAAGGCCATGTCGTAAACTACGAGTTCAACAAACATCAATTAGCGCAAGTGCGACCCAACAGATTCGAAACGAGAGAAATACGTCCCAAAAATCCTCCCGGAATTTATTATATAGAAGGAAAAAACGTAATACCCGGAATATATGAAATAAAAGAGAAGCAGAATTTGAAGCTGTACTTATTCAATCAAACAGATGGATATAAACCCATTTACAGAGAGAACATTCATGTAGCCATTCATGATGATCTCGCTCATTGTTCTTTGAATTGTAATGAATCTTTGAAAGAAGCGTCCGATACGCAGTCAGAGTTTCATCTCCGAAACAGCAATGCTAGAAAATTGTTAAGAAAAATATTAGATAATAAATTGTACCATGAAGAGAGGAAGAATCTCCTCAAGGACCATTATGAGTCAAAAAACTCATCTCGAATTTTTCATTCAGCTGTTGAATCGAAGGGGCGCGAAGAACGCATTGATTTGCTGAAAGAGAAATTTGAGAAAGATTTGAATAATATTTCGGAAAAAATGTCCCCTATTGCATCTAAAGAAGTATTCAATATTATATGCGAATTCAATGATCGGTTTGCGATACCTGACGACCCAATGCCCGCTGTTACTGATGTGCACCTTGAAATTAAGCTTTGCATTGATAAGCCCGTCAGCACCCCACTGTATAGGCACCCACTCTCTATGCAACCGAAGATAGAGGAACAAATTGATGAATTGGAGCGAAAGAGTCTAATTCGACCCAGTTGTTCGCCATACTAATCAAATGTTTGGTTAGTCCCGAAAAAAAATTGACTCGTCGGGTAAACAGAAATGGCGCCTCGTCATGGATTTTCGCAAGCTAAATTCTTTCAAGGAACAAGATAACAATCCACTTCCTTCTATTAAAGAACTATTATGTTTATTGGGTAAAGCCGAGTACATGTTCTGTTTTGATATGGCGAATGGGTACCATCAGGTAACAGTGAAACCATCTGACATTCCTAAAACTGCCTTCAGCACACACAAAGGACATTGAGAATGGCTACGAATGCCAATGGGCCTGATTAACTCACCACAAAAATTCCCAAAACGAAAATCCACGTGGAGAGGTTAAGAAATCCTCGTGGATTCTTCCAAAAATCCACATGGAACAGTCCAGAAATCCATGTGGAATAATCCAAAAATCCATGTGGAATATTCCAAAAATCCATGTGGATTTCTCAAAAAATTCCCTATACGAAAATCCACGTGGAATGTTCCAAAAACCCATGTGGATTAGTTAAGAAATCCACGTAGATTCTTTCAAAAAACCACGTGGAATATTCCAAAAATCCATGTGGAATATCCCAAAAACCTTGTGGGTTCTTCGAGAATTCCATGTGGATTTCCCCGGAAATTCCCGATACGAAGATCCACGTTGAGAAGTTAAGAAATCCACGTGAATTCTTCCAAAAATCCACGTGGAATATTCCAAAAACCCATGTGGATTAGTTGAGATACCCACGTGAATTCTTCCAAAAATCCACGTTAAATATTCCAAAAATCCACGTGGAATCTTCCAAAAATCCATGGGGATTTTTTCAAAAATTCCCTATCGAAAGTCCACGTTGAGTGGTTAAGAAATCCTCGGGGAATCTCTCAAAAATCCACGTGGAATATTCCAAAAATTTATGTGGAATATTCCAAAAATCCATGTGAATCAGTTGAGAAATCCAAGTAGATTCTTCCAAAAATCCACGTGGATTCTTCCAAAAGTCCACGTGGAATATTCCTAAAATCCATGTGGGTTCTTCGAGAATTCCATGTGGATTTTCCAGAAAATTCCCGAAACGAAAATCAATGTGGATTAGTTGAGAAATCCACGTGAATTCTTCCAAAAATCCACGTGGAATGTCCTGAAAATTCGCGGTACGAAAATCCACGTGGATTCTTCCAAAAATCCATGTGGATTTTTTCAAAAATTCCCAATACGAAAATCCACGTGGAGTGGTTAAGAAATCCTCGTGGATTCTTCCAAAAATCCACGTGAAATATTCAAAAAATCCACGTGGAATATTCCAAAAACCCATGTGGATTAGTTGAGATACCCACGTGAATTCTTCCAAAAATCCACGTTAAATATTCCAAAAATCCACGTGGAATCTTCCAAAAATCCATGGGGATTTTTTCAAAAATTCCCTATCGAAAGTCCAGGTTGAGTGGTTAAGAAATCCTCGGGGAATCTCTCAAAAATCCACGTGGAATATTCCAAAAATTTATGTGGAATATTCCAAAAATCCATGTGAATCAGTTGAGAAATCCAAGTAGATTCTTCCAAAAATCCACGTGGATTCTTCCAAAAGTCCACGTGGAATATTTCTAAAATCCATGTGGGTTCTTCGAGAATTCCATGTGGATTTTCCAGAAAATTCCCGAAACGAAAATCAATGTGGATTAGTTGAGAAATCCACGTGGATTCTTCCAAAAATCCACGTGGAATGTCCTGAAAATTCGCGGTACGAAAATCCACGTGGATTCTTCCAAAAATCCATGTGGATTTTTTCAAAAATTCCCAATACGAAAATCCACGTGGAGTGGTTAAGAAATCCTCGTGGATTCTTCCAAAAATCCACGTGAAATATTCAAAAAATCCATGTGGAATATTCCTAAAATCCATGTGGGATCAGTTGAGAAATCCACGTAGATTCTTCCAAAAATCTACGTGGAATGTCCTGTGACGTTGCATCGGCCTGTAACGGTCACTGGGGGGGAAAACGTCCCGACAGAAAACGTGGTTAGGAAAAGGGGTGGGCGCCATGTAAAGAATTGGCAAATCAGGATAAATTATGCGTTAACTAGCTAGTCCGATCACGGGGGAACTAATCACAATTACTTATGGTGGCCAGCATGAGACCCGCTGCAGGGGGGGTGTACCGGGTGAGGCGGCCGAGCCTCAAATATCGTGTGCCAGGGCAGTGGGATGGTCAGGTGTGCCCGACTTCACCTGGGGAGCCTCTCCGGGGAGGGCAGCCCCTTACCCCTTGCGTCCGTGAGCCATAACGGTTACCCGTCGGCCCACTAGACGAACTTACTAATTTTCCTGGAGAATGATGCGGCTGCTGCTCCAACATCAGGTGGAATATCATTGGCCAATATGTATCAATAAATAATGATAATCAAATTATAGGGGGAAAACAGGAGGATTACCAGTACAGGAAAGTAAGTAAGAATTCCATGTATTCATATTCAAACAAACGAATTTATTTCATTAATCTTGAAAACTAAACTATCGGCTTTACTCAATAACTATTAAAGTTAGCAAGAAATAATTACTACGCGGACCCGACGCCGGTTCGATCCCTGAGCGTCAGCTCACCCGCCATTTATTGACGAGAGTTGCTTCGCCCAAGGAGAAGTCTTGGCGCGACCGATTATCGCGTTCCCGTCGCGACCGAATATTCCGCGCGCGTCCCGGAGGTCTTCGCGAGCCAGAACAACGACATAATAAGTGTTCATATTACCGTAAATTGATGTATTCTCTGCACTCAATAACTGTATGACAAAATACTCAGTCGACTATCAACACTCAGTGTCGACTATCGACACTGTAAGGAGCAACGAAGTAAGCGAAAATATGCTGAACTATTCTGTACAACGACTGCTGCAAGAATGGCGGAGGAATCGCCTCGCGGCGTCTTCCTCCCAGCCCTTTTCCCTCGAAAATCCGCGGAAGCCAATTAGCATATTCCGCGAACCGCCAAAATGCTCGCGGGACCAATGGGGAAAAGTCTTGGAACCGCGCAATTATGTAAATTTCCCCATTGATCGACCGCACTCGCACGCCCCTATTACTATCGGCCGCGCGGGACCATTCAAATAATCTCGGTTAATTACATGAGTACAATACTCGAAAAGTCCATCTATCCACGTTAAATCTACGTTAACTCGAGCTATTTACAATAAGTAGTCTCGGTGCTCCGCCGGAGCAGTCTGAAGTTGCTCAAATGCTTCCCTTTTTTCAATATCGCATCCTCGAAACCAACGCTGCTCTCTTCTGCTGCGACCGCATGGCCAGCAGTAAAGATGGCCGCTCGCTCGCTTCACTCGCGCTCGTCGGGTAACCGGCGCCCGCGTGCGCCCGCGCATCCTCGACCTCGAAGCTCCTTGCCTGGAGCTTCGGGGAGTAACCGCGAGTGCCCACGAATGTGTTTCGGGGCCGGAGTCGGGGCGCTCGGGTCGCCCTCCGGCTCACAACATCATGGCGGCGCGCAGGCTGCCCCTTCTCCAGAGCCATCCGGGGAACGTCGTCACCGGGACGACTCCCCAGGGCTCTGGGAGTTATACTATACTATAAAGTTAATCCTCTAGGAAATTTCATGGAAAGATTTTTCAATGGAGGAGTTGACTTCCATGGAAACAAATGAGACGGATCGAAAGGAAATTCCTGCGGTATCATGTTCCACATTGAAATTTACGAAAAAAACGATGCGTGGGCGTCAAAAATAGTAAAAATCAATTTGCGTTTTTTTTGGTATCCGATAAACCATTGGAAAAAACTGTAAAATAGTTGTATGGTGCAAATTTGAGTTTCACTGATTTATAGATCAATCGAAGATCCTATTCTATGGTGAGAATTTTGGAAAAAATGATGCGTGGGCGTGAAATATGGAAAAAACTGACTTTTGTCAACTTGTGCCGCATAAACCGTTAAAAAAATCTATGAAACAGCGTCGTGATGAAAATTCTGATTAGAGGTATCGATAGAGCTCATTGAGTGCTTCAATTATTCATCGTGAAAAATTCAAAAATATTAATGCGTGGGCGTGAAGTATGTGATTGAAAATTGGTGGTTTACTTTGCGATTTTTATGCTTTCAGATAAATACGTGAGATTATGATTGGGTGGAAAGTCGGGTATGTTCGATCGAAAGAACATCGGATGGGCTTGAATATCCATGGAGAGAATTTTGGAAAAAATGATGCGTGGGCGTGAAATATGGAAAAAACTGACTTTTGTCAAGTCGTGCTGCATAAACCGTTAGAAAAATGTATGAAACAGCGTCTCGATGAAAATTCTGATTAGAGGTATCGATAGAGCTCATTGAGCGCTTTAATTATTCATCGTGAAAAATTCAAAAATATTGATGCATGGGCGTGAAGTATGTACTTAAAATTCGGTGTTTCAATTTGTAAAAAGTAAGAATTCGTTTGAAAAAAATACTTGATATTTGAAAGAAATGAAGAATTTAGGAAAAATCGATGCGTGTGCGAGAAATATGTGAAAACTGACTTTTAGCAAGTTGAGCAACATAAATCGTTAAAAAATCCACGAATCAGCGTCGTGACTGAAATTCTGATCTGACGAATAGATATAGCTGGTTGAGCGCTCACCGTTTCCATCGTGAAAAATGGAAAAATGTCGATGCGTGTGCGTTAATTTTATGAGAAATTTGCATGTTTTCATGGCGAAAGTTATCAAGTTGCAATATTGTAATAAGATGCAATAAAGTAGAAATTATATTCATTCCCATTGATATTTCTCGAGGTTTGACGAAAATTCATGATCATAACAAAATCTATTTCTGATTATGTTATTTTACTTCCTCAAAGACAAAGCTTTGGAATGAGGTAAAAATTGACATCTCAAATCAGACATCGGGACCTTACTTTTGATAGCCTAGAGGTGAGATACATGTTGATGTAAAAGCGTCCGTAGATACTTTGAATTATTCACCAATAATTCCAATAAAAATTTCAATATTTTCCTTTATTCTTGATAGAGCAAATGAAAGACACGAGCGAGCGATAGCGAGTGAGTGATTCTGGCTAGTATTTAATATTTTTGTTGCAGGGCTGGGCGGAGGAGGACCTGCTGATCACAGAGTTCTCCTCCAGAGCGTCAAGAGCTCTGCCCACAACACTCTGGCGGGTAGATAGTAGGCGGGTAGGTAGGCTAGAGGGGAGAACTCAGGCTCTCGTCAACAGAGCGTGGGCTCTCCCCGTCACACCCCCTCCCTAAACCCAGAACTACGGATGGAATCCGCAGTTCAATGGTTTACCAACGACTCAAGCTGCCGGGTGAACCAATATTAGGCCGGCCCTCGGTGGCTCACTCACGGGAATATCAAAAAAAATATATATATATATATACACATAAACGATCGACTTAGATTCCATGCACTACATTCTACTCCTTAACCTCTACTTAACCACTACCTTACGTAACCTTAACCTATGGCTATAAAACCTGAAACAAAGAAACATATAAGTTAGTGGGGTTAGGTTATCTACGGACATCACAGGACCACGGGACGGCACAGGACTTTTCAGTCCACTTACTGGGTCCGCGCCAGTCTACCGCCTAGATTTCCTGGAGTCTACGCATGTCCGCTAGGCGGTAGGGAGGACGCCCCCTCCCTATCGGGGGGAGCGGCTCCTCCGGGCCTTCCGGAGTCCGGCTAAATATCCCTCCAGGTACGGGTCGCTTCTGCTCCCGGACCGATAACGGTTGATCCGACAAGTTCGGCGACTCTCCCTGGGACGTCTGCCTGATTCCTGGGGCCTTCGCCCAGCCGGAGATCTCGACTGGCTTCGCCTTCTCTCTGCGGATCGCCTTGGGGTGCCCTCCCGTGACCGGGACCGGCCCGGTCGATAATATTCCTGAGCGTCAGGAAGCCGGAATCCCGGTAGCAACATGCTGTCTTCCCTCGCCCAGGAATTCGACCGGAACCTCCAGTATGCCCCGGCACATCGGGGGCACTGCTCCTCCGTGACTCCCCGACGTCCGCAGTTAAAGCAGAAATCTCCGGGCAGCTTGATCGGACATCCCTTAAAGGGGTGTTGCGGTCGCCAACAATGGGTGCACCTCGAATGATGGGGGTCCAGCTCGGGGTCCGTCGGAATGCGACATAAACCTCCGAACTGGAACCCGTACAAAATCGACGGTACCTCACCATAATAACCCACTCCCCAGGCTCCTGGATCACAGTGGCCGGGGCACTTCCCCAGGGCTGACTCAGCTCGACGAAGCTCGGCGGCATCACCTCTCCTTCGGGTTCTCTCCTCGGCTGTTGTTGTTGCTGCCTCATCCCTGTTCGAACCACGGGTCCGGGAGGAGTGCTGGGCCGGGACACTCGGCGGGTCCTCCAACAGCACCAGCCTACTCAACTCCCGCACTGCCTCCTCGCTGTCGAGCTCTATAATCGGAGGGGTCGGCGGTTTTGGTGACCCCTCCCCGATTACCAGCCTCCCGGTCCTCTCGATCTCTTCCTCCAGGTCTGGAGAGATCGGCAGCTTAGGGATCTTGGGAATCACCCCTTGACCCCTATAAGGACCATCCGACCAGTCTCTGATTGGGGACAGACTGGTCGACGCGACGGCTTGGTCACTGGACCGTCCCACACTCCCCGGGAGTGCCACCCCCTCCCTAGCCGCAACCAATCGGGCAGCGGCGGACGTCGGAGGGGGCGGGATGGGACTTGCTCGACCAGTGGTGTTAGCCCGCCCTGCTTCTTCGGGGCTGGTCTTCTGCCCCAACGTGGAGGGACGCGTCTCCTCGGCATACGCCGGCACACGAGATGGATTGTACAACTCATCCATCTTGCGCTCAAACGCCAACCGAGCCTCCTCCTCGGTTGACTCGACCGGCAAGGCCGGGAACCCAGGTGGGGGGTTTGAGACGCGTCTGCCCTCCTTGCCCATCTATCCGTTGTTTGACTAAGAAGCCATTCCTAATAATATTGTAGGAGAAAAGGGACAAAAAAACAAAAAATAATTATTATTAAGGGCCTTCTAATCCTACCTTATCCTCTATGTCCACCTTATCCTAACTCCTTAATTATCCTTCACCATACGGGGGGGAATATAACGGCGTATTTGGGACACGTGCACATTGGGTATGCGCCTGTTGGACCCGATGTCCAGAACGTAAACCAAGGGGGTCGTTTTTTCTGCGATCTTATACGGTCCTTCGTACTCCGCGGCCAGTTTGCTGGAGAAGTGTTTGCTTCCATCCGATAGGAAGTGCGTCTTCCACATAACCTCATCTCCTACCTCAAACTGGGCCGGAACCCGCCCCTTATCGTAACGCGTTTTCTGCTTTTCCTGCGCTCCTTCTATAAACGTCGTTAACCGGCCGGGGATGCCGGCCATAGTTAAGGAAGGCAGGGGAGACCTTTGTGGTAGTATGAGTGGCCGTATTTATCGCATGGCGCAACTCGTGCAGATGCTTGTCCGAAGAACGATGATTGTTCCCCACGTAAATCGCAATCATCTTCTTCAGGGTCCGATTACTACGTTCTACGGATTGACTTGGGGGTGATACGGAGGTGTAGTGACGTGTTTCGTCCCACACGCGTCTAGGATGGCCTTAAGGTCCTTGTTAAGGAATTCCTTGCCGTTGTCCGTTAGCAGGTACCTTGGACTTTCCCATCGGTACAAGATTAACTCCTCTATGGCTTTCGCTACCGCCTTGCCTTCCTTCTTGCGGATAGGCTTCAGTTTCACCCATCGGGTGAACAAATTCTGTAATACTAACAGGTATTTGTTCTGACCCGAGCTAGATGGGAACTCCATCAAGTCCGCGGCTACCACAGCCCAAGGACTCTCGATGTTCCTAGTTCCCATCAAGCCTTGCGGTGATGCCTGAGACATCTTGTACTTCTGGTACTCCGGACAACCCCGGAAGTACCCCCAGACTCCGTACCACATTTCTGGCCAGTAGTACTCCCGGGCTATACGGTCGTATGTTTTCTCGAAACCGAGATGCCCAGAGGAATATTCTTGATGAGCATCCGCCAGGACTTGGGCTCTCTTATTCAGAGGAACTACGAACCTCCATCCTTCTTGAGGAAAGGCAATGGGGTCCAGCAATTCGTCCCGACGATATTGGTAGAACATACAGTTTTCCACCCTCCAATTGGAGTACTTTTCCGGGTCCTCTTGTACTTCCTTGATTCTTTTCGAGTACCAGGGGTCACTGAGCACCTCAAATGCAGCCACCTCCGCCGGTTCATCCTCGTACAAACGCGAGAGGGCATCCGGCGCGTGGTGGAGTGCACCCTTCCGGTGGATGATGTTGAAATCCCACTGCTGCATTTCCAACGCCCACCGCCCCAAGTGGCTCGTCGGATCTTTCAGGTTTTTCAACCAGAGTAATGCGCTGTGGTCAGTGACTACTGTGAACCGGTAACCCTCGATGTACGGGCGGAACTCCCTGATAGCTCTCAAGAGAGCCAGACACTCCCGCTCTGTCGTCGTGTATTTCCGCTCCGCCGAAGTCAATTTGCGACTCCAGTAGCAAATAGGATGTTCGCCATCCTCGGCCTTTTGCGTTAGCACCGCTCCAATGGCGTAGCTACTGGCGTCGCAATGAATCATGAACGGTTTCGTAAAGTCTGGCCGGGCTAACACCGGTGCGGTTTTTAGCGCCCTCTTGAGGCCCTCGAAGGCCACCGTCTGCTCCTCCGTCCATTTCCAACTCTGGTCCTTCCGAAATAACTGTATAATTCACCACGCAATCTTATCTGGGTTTGGTCGAAGACCCTCTTCGTCGAGCAAGAACCCCAAGTAGGAAACTTGGGAGCAGCAGAATTCGCACTTATCAAGGTTCACCACCAGACCTGCTTTCACCAGCGTTTCCAACACGAACCGGAGCTTCTCCATGTGCTCCTCGAAGGTATCGGACACGATTATTATATCATCCAGATATCCAAAGATATACGGTATGTGTTCTGGGCCGAACAGCGCATCAATAAGCCGCTGAAACGTCTTCGGCGCATCGGTCAATCCGAAGGGCATGTTCTTGAAATGCCACAGTCCAGAACCTGGGACCGAGAAGGCAGTGTACTTCTTACTATCTCTGTGCAGCGGCACTTGATAGTAAGCAGCCTTCAGGTCTATCTTTGATATGAATCGTGCCCGTCTGAGTCTGTCCAGAATCGAGTTCATGTTCGGTAACGGGTACGCATCGCAGATCGTGGCTTTGTTCACATCCCGGTAGTCGATACAAAACCGCCAATCGCCGTCAGACTTTTTGACAATGACGGGAGCGCTACTCCAGTCGCTGCTGGATTGCTCTATCACGCCTTTGTCTCTTAGCTTCACGACCTCATCCTGAGCAGCCTTCAGCATCGCAGGCGACAAACGGCGAAGCTTGTGCCGAACTGGGCGGGTACCTGGGGGAATGTTGATATAATGCTCAACTAGATTCGTAATCCCCGGTCTACCCTTGTACCCAGACAACAGCTCTTTGACCAGATTGTCTACCTTGGTCTTCTGATCCGGCCCCACCGCGGATAGTCCAGCAATCTCACCCATGACTCTATGTTTCGGCCCAGCGATATTGGCAAAGCTTCGGAATTCCCCCTTCAAAACTCGCCACTTGCCTTCGCCGTTCAAAGAGTCCGAGTTCCACTGGACCATCCAGTCTCTGCCCAGGACTAAGTCATGTGACGTGTTCGTGACGGCATTGCATGTGGTCTTTTTCGATACTCCATCTATCGTCATGGTAATATCCATCGTACCAATGCTTGCCACAATTTCCTTGCCGGCTCCATTCTTAATCAGCATAGGGGTCGGTTCGATTCGGTCTCGGAAGTTCTCGATCAGTTTCGGACCCACTACAGAGAATTCAGCACCATTAGCATATAACGCAAGGCATTTTATTCCTCCAACCTCCACTTCGATGTAGAATTGTCTAGTTGACTGGATAGCCGCCAAATTGCTTATTAATTGACCGATTGCCGGGTCAGAGAGTAGGTCAGCATCTGCCTCCACACTCCCCG
>JAJGXB010000316.1:0-13340 GCA_020882725.1 Aphelinus certus
AAGTCGTTTCTTATAATTCGCTTCGCGGTCTAAAATTTTAACGTTATTCCAATCAAATGTGTGCGTACTGTTTTCTATTAAATGTAAAGGGACCGGGAGTGGTTTGTCAGTAATTTTTTAGACCGCGAAGCGAATTATAAGAAACGACTTATTTCGGAAATGCTCCACATTAACATGCACCAACACACACTTAATAGGAAGGAAGACACACAACAACTCAGTCACACGTATAGGAAGCTTAGCAAGATTTTTCAAAACAAACACACCAATGTATCTGATGGTATATAAGACCTCTGACGTTAGCTTTCTATACAATAGTTTGACAATGGCAGTGGAAGCAGCCGCTTCCACTGCCGAACGTAATATTATATTTCCATTCAAAACTGGTGAGAAAGAATAGTTAATTGTTACTTCGTCGATTGTTTTGTACTTAAATTGTATTATTTATTACGTGTTTTTTTTTTGTGTAATAAATTTGTAGCCTGATGAGGCCAGTGAACCTAACTGGCGAAACGTCGCATCAAATAAATATGTGGTGGATTTTGTGAATTTTCCTTTTTCCACTTCATTCTGGATTGGCCCTCAAAGATCGACAACTTATACATATTTACAAAAAAATGTTAGCATTTCAGGATCAAGCTGGCCTTCTGAAGCGCATCTGTTAGGTGATTTTCTCGTAATTCACATACTTCTTAGGCTTGTTTTGAGCTTATTTTGAGCGCAAGAGAATTTCGTCGTCTGGGAAATTCGTATACATGAGCTTTCGGTCGCTGTTTTTGAGTCCGACCTCGGATTCTCAGAATTAAAAATAAATCAGAGCCTCTAAGATCGCCTACCAAAATTCTTAAAGATACTGGATTTTGAAAAAAATTGGTACCTATGGGTTTTTAAGGTCGCCGTTTGCGAATCCGAACTCGGATTTTCAATATTTGAATCAGATCCTCCAAAATTGCCTACAAACATTTTGAAAAGAACCTTTTTTTCGATGAAAATTGGTATGAATGCGGGCTTCTCAGGGCGCTGATTACACATCAAACTTCAGATCGAAATAAACCTCAACCTTCAACATCGTCGATCGTAACAAGGAAGCATCCATTTCGATGGTTTCCTGAATAAAGAGCCATTTTTTTACTCTGGTCTCAGCGAGAGTCGGAAGATTCCATTGAGAATGAGCTTATGTTAAAAAAGTCATAATCTGCGATCAAAATGTGAAAAAATGTTTGTAGCAAGTACAATCTTCAATACTTGTACTAGAGGTTATGCTGTTACGCAAATGGAGTTTTACGATATTTCACTGGAACCACTGTAATATATGATAAATTTTCTAGTTTCCATTTTACCATTGGTCACTTTTGATGCAATAAGTAAAAACGACTGATACAATCAACAGATTAGTCTTAACGGACTTAACGGAACTAAACGGACACAGTGATTCAAACTCTATATGTTCTACATATACTATATATATTGTCACGGGTACTTTGTACCGTGAGGTCTCCCTGTCCCAACAATTATTCCTATTTATGTAGCGCTGGCAAGACATCGGCAGCAAGGCCGAGCGGCCGACGCACAAAGGTATGAGAGAGACAACAACAGCGTGACATCACCGACGCGCCGCGGCAGCTACAGGTGCCGGGCGGAAGCGGGCAGTGTGTGCCCAAGCGCGAGCGCGATCAACCGTAATTGTGCCCTTTTTTCCCCGCACGACTCTTCTTCATCTTGTTCCTTGTGCCCACGTGCTGTGCCGTGCTACCGGTGTCAACGTGCCCTGTGTCCGGCATTAGCGACGACACCTCGAGCAGCCTCCCTGCGCCACGGCTGAGACGAGGCCCACTTGCTGAGCGCCAGCATACCCGGCTCCGGAACGCCGGCATTTCCTCCGAGCGCAGACTTCTCTCCACGCCGCCAGCTCGCACGTGCAGCGAGCAACTTCAAGGTTGGTCTCCACGCGATGTTCTCGCTCTCTCTCTCTCTCTCTCTTAATCGACCGCGCCGCGTCTCCCCTTCAATTGTACCCCGTGATTGCTAATAAAGCACCAGTCTTAATTTATGTGTGCGCGTTTCTGTGGCCCCGATTCACCACCTGAATTCCCAAAACACGACTCTGAGAGCTCGCCCAGCATCAGCGCTGGACGAGATTGCACTTTCTCGTGTCCCTCCTATTGTTATTAATAATCTTAATTATTAGCATGAAAAATATCAGTTCAAAATTATTTTTTACTTTTAAGTATCCCGTAATAGTGCGTTAACGTTGAGTGGGACAGTATGAAGTTGTCATTTCAATACAAATATTTAACATCCATATTGGTTTTGGAATGTAGTCAGCAGCGCCCTCTCAGTTATTATAGTACGAGAAATGATACTGTCTCATCAGAACATTAAAAATCGTTTCTCTAAAATTTTCGAACGAAAGACTCGTTCGTTGACTCTCTTTCAAGGCTTATCACCTACGATTGAATATACAAATTGTTTCGTGATAGAGTTTGATGTAAGGTAAATATATTTGATCTTCCAGTCAATATTTATTTCTAGAACCCATTTCCGTACTTTTTTAATACTGCTATAGCTATTCGCTCAGCATGGTTCGGCTATGTCTGAAAATATTGTGTTTAATCATTGGATAAGAAGAATTAATTTGATGAAAGATTAAAGAAGTGATCTGATTCTTTTCCGTAAATCATCTCTACACTTCGTGCAATTATACAAGATTGGAATCGTTATTTTTATATACATTGATAATTTCTTCCGATAACATCGTCCATCTTTATGTGAAAATGCTACCAACTCCATTGGACAGTATATATATTTTCTCGAAGATATTCGCCAAGATTTGTAAATATTGAACATTGATACAATCATTTTATATTTCATTTTACTTTTATCTTTATACAGCGTACACATATGAGGCGCAGCTAATACATCAGTAATAGCATCATATCGTAATATTACCGTAACATTATCGTAATATTCATTTTCACATTTTTCGTCATGATTAAATAAATTCTAAGCTTTATCAGAAAGACTTAATATAGATTTTGGCATTAAAAATGAGGAGTTAGCAGATGTACTTCTAAACACTGAGCTCAGAAGTAATGATTTAGTCTTAGAATATGTAAAAAATGAGTATGATTTGCAAGTTCCTGAAATAGCAGCATGTAAGCTAAACAAATATTTTTTCCCAGTATTTTGGAGGAATTTAAGAAAATCCTTTTACAATAAGGATGAATTTTATACTCAATTACATAAATGGTTAAATAAAGAATTCGAGGTTCTGACTACTCCAATGAAATATGGTAGAAAAAAAATCATAGAATCCAGTATTTTAACCCCTTGTGTCTCACATTTTTCTGTTCAATATATCACGTTGGAAATTATCATTCGGAGGTTCTTCGGGTCGCTGATCACGAATCTGGAGTCAGAATAATTAAATTTTTACATCCAAGATGGCAGATTCAACATGGCGTACTTACTTTTCCAAAAATAGACGTGGAGCACTAAAAACTTGTACTCGGGTGTTCTTGGAGTCGCTGATTACGAATCTGAAGTCAGAATAATAAATTTTCACATCCAACATGGCGGTTTCAAGATGGCGGACTCACTTTTCCAAAAATAGACGTGGAGCAGTAAAAACTATCTGAAGTTCTAAAATTTAAATTTTAACATCCAAGATAGCGGAATCAACATGGTGGACTTACTTTTCTGAAAACAAACGGAGAGCACTAAAATCTTGTTTATGGAAATCTTGTTTTTGGAATTTTTTGGAAAAGCGAGTCCGCCATGTTGATTCCGCCATCTTGGATGTTAAAATTCAAATTTTCTGACTTCAGATTTGTAATCAGCGACCCCAAAAACCCCCGTGAACAAGTTTTTAGTATTGTACGTCTATTTTTTCGAAAAATGAGTCCGCCATGTTGAATCCGCCATCTTGGATGTAAATTCGTAATCAGTGACCCCAAAATCCCCGAGAACAAGTTTTTAGTATTATACGTCTATTTTTTGGAAAAGTAAGTCCGCCATGTCGGATCCGCCATATTGGATGTTAACATTTCAATTCTCTGACTTCAGATTCGTAATCAGCGACCCCAAAAACCCCGGAGAAACAATTTTTGGAATGATTGAATGAAAAACAAAGCGAAAATTGATTTTTCACTTCAAAAGAGAGCTTTTTTCACAATTTGTTTTTTTATAACTAATTAACAATTCAATGAATATCAATTTTTGTTATTTAATATGATATAAAAACATCTTAGCTGTATCACCATCGTATTTATTGTTAATAATTAATATTGTAATGGCCTTAGGGCCTGGAGCATGATAACAAATGCGCGCACGAGGTGGTGAAACTCGTGTGCGCGGGAATGGGATCTTTGGCAGGAATAGCGTGGCAATAAAGAATGCGAATCGGTTCTGACGAACACAAAGTTTATTAATCCTTCCTTAAAAAAGTGATATGAAGCCTCGCTTCCGATGATTTGATTGGCCATGAGCCATGTAGTGTATAGAGTCAATATAGAGACTATAGGTAGAGTACAGACTACAGAGATGTCTCTATGGTATGGTTAGGTTAAGTTAGTAGACATTGGAGAAGGATCAAGTGCATCGTGCAGGCCCCCAAATTCTTTCTAAATGTATATTTATACATTTCGAATTTCATGAAGCATATGATGCGGTACCAAATTAAAGGCGCGCGAAGCGCGTTGAAAATGCACTAGTTACGATAAAAGGGAGATTCTACACAAGTGTGAGGCGTCGAGCCTCGGGTCGCGTCTCGCGGGCCGGAGCGAGAGAGAGCGTGAATGCGTGTTGGCCGGGAGAGAGAGAAAGAGATGGTGATCGAGCGGCACTTACTCGGCGTTGCGTGGGTCTTCGGCTCTATTCAGCGGTCGCGGTCAGCTCGGTTGCGGGCGCACGGGTGGTGAGCTGGTCGACCTTGGGGATGTCGCTGTCGTCTTCCTGGGGCGCGGTAGCACCTCGGGGCGGTCTCGCTATTCGAGCGCACGTGCTATCGCGCGCGAGGGCCGGCATAAAACTGGTTTGCTTCCGCTGCGCGCTCGGCCGCCCGAGCTCGCTTCGGCCGTATCCGGCTGACGTTACGCGGCGCGAGGTTTGAATCCCGATCGCGGCGCGGTCTCTCTCTCTCTTACCTTGTCGACACCCCTCCCCCAGGCGCAGTATAGCCGGTTGGCGTACCGCTCCGATACATTCATCTCTCTCATTGTATTATAGATCGGGATGAGTTTGAGGGATTCCAGCATGTTTTAGTGCGTGATATTTCAATGTCAATGAACTACACTCACATTTTCATTTGAACTATTTTGTTTATTTTGAAGAATGTAGAAAAGGTAAATGTGACTGATATAAAAAAAATATATTCAAGGGAAAGTAACTAAGAATAAGTATTCTGGCGGGGCATTTGGGTCAGAATGGGCCAATTGTTCCACGCTCTCTCTGTTACTAATTTAATGACTTATCTGGCTAACGAGCCTGTCGTTACCAAAACAATCCTTTGGTTCTGCGCTGCTTAGTCTAATTCACAGCAGTCGCGTAATACTTTCGCTTATTGCTAGTATCAAGGGGCGTCCATCCACACTTCACTCACAGCCTACGCTTATTTTACAGTGATTGTGTTTCTTTCGGCTGGCTACATTAATCTCTATATCACAGCAGAATAATATAAAGTTTCTACATGATTTTTGGACTAGTTTGACCCTATATACTGATCATCTAAATAACAAAGTAAACTTATGTAACTATTTGTACTTTTTTTCAATCGTCGATAGATCATTTGTTTAACGAACTCAACTCATGGCTCAGTGCCTGATTGATTGTTTTTAATTGAAAATATGGAAAAGCAAAATATAGCTTAGTGCCTGATTGATTTCTATATCATAATTGTAATCTAATATGCGGCTTAGGGCCTGACGATTTTTATAAAGAAAAAACAATTTACATATTGGATTAGAGCCTGATAATTTTATAAAAGAAAACAAAACTATGGCTTGATGCCTACGATTTTATAGAAAAAAGTAAAATTTTGGCTCAGTGCTTTGGCAAGTAAAACTGTGGTTCATATAAAAAAAAAATTTTCCGGTAGAAAAAACACAAAGCTATGGTTTAGGATTTTTTAAAGAAAAAAACTAAAAAACTATGGCCTGGCATTTCTTCGGTGGCGACGCGGAGCCAATACTGCTTGTAGAGGCCCCGAGCTTTCGTCGTCTTCTTCTTTAGCATGTAGTTCGGGCAGACCTGGTTCGAGTCGTTAGGACCGTTGCAGAGCTAATCATGCTGATCCTTTGAACGCATGATCCTTTACGTCTTCTCGGCGCCTGGTCAGCGATGTCGCTTGCCTTTATCTTCTGCTACATCAGCGTTTGAGCTCGTCGAGGTTTCCGTGGTATTCTTGCGTCCCAATCGCTCGGCATTTCGTCATGAGTTACTACGGTACTTTTTTTACGCTAGCCTCGTCAGGTGCGCTTACGATCGTACCTGCGGCAGTCCCGTTGGACAATAGTTAATTTTCGTCGTGGTAAGGGAGTTTTTCGGGGCCGCCCACGACGTTTCCTCGAAGCTTCCGGTTCAGCTGTTGCGTTGGCTTGGCCAGTAGCTTCGGCGCAAGTCGCTAGCACCAGATTCTCAGATCCCGAAGCTTCGTCCTTGATGTCAGGAAATGTGGGTTATTCCGTCATCCTTACTCGACGCGTCCTGTTGTCAATTGATGGTAGGGCCGCTTTGCTCAATGACGAAATATTGCCGATTGAAATTTGTTGCCAGTTCCGTAGAAACTCGAGCTGCAGGTGATAATAAAGCGTAAAGTCGAATTATGCGCTGCGACGTCTTGCGTCTCCTGGTGCCGATAGGCGCTTCTAAAATTTTTCCCTTCTCCGATTCTCACCCTCCTTCTCGGCAGCCTTCTTCCCATTGTAGGCTGTTAGGCGGAATCGGATTCTGACCACGTTTCTGTCTCCCCGGTTTCTGTCTCCCTGGTTTGGAAGGCTGTTTCCGGCAGAAGACTCATAGTCGGCGGTGGAGGCGGTTGGTAGTACTTTTCCTCATGGATCAGGTACTCAGCTTTCCTCGCCTGGCGTACCAACGAGTCGACATCCGCAATAGTTTCGTGTTTAATTTGCCTTTGTATCGCCGGAAGTAGATTGGCGTACAAAAGGCTAATCTGTTGCGGTAAAGGCCAAGCGGGCTCAAACTTGCTCATTATCGTCATGAAGCAGATAATGTAGTCCCTCACCGGCTCGCTAGGATGTTGAGTCCTTTTTTCCGCCTCGCGGCTTAGTCGCTGTTGGAAATTCCGGTCGACACCGTAAATAAGGCGTGCCGAGTTGCAAAAATCTTGCCAAGTGTTCCACCGATGCTGCGTCTGGCGTTACCAATGCAACGCTACCCCTGACAGTAATTCTGTCATTCCGTTAAACAAGTCTGTGTCTGACAGGTTGGATGACTTGTTGCACTCTTCTACCCTTTGCAGGAACTCCTCGATGCTGGTCGTCTTTGCTTGGCCTGAGAATCCTATTTTCCAGGACCTGACGATTTTCCCTACATCTATGATCGAGTTATTGAGGAGGATACTTCTGCGTACCGCTGTTCCATTATTAGCCGACTCTCGCTCAGTATACATACTGTGCGCCCCCTCCCCCAGATGGGGTAAATCGGGACTTGAGGGCCTGGCAGCAAGTACTGATTGTTTTGCGCCGTCGCTGTCGGAACTGCTGTCTGGACTGGTTCATTTTTCCGATAGTAATTGATATCGTAGGTGTCCTGCATGTTCACTCTCCTTGCGGGTGCCGCATCGTTCTGGGTCGAGTTCGCTAGCGCATCAGGGTTTGCATTTGTACCTGTCAGCACCAGTGGTATGTCCGGGTGTCCGTCTGCCGACGCTTCGTTGGGGGCTTGCGCATTTTGCATTCTCATGCTACTTATGAGTTTGCGTTCTCTCATGAGCTCCGCTCTTACCCTCTCGCATTCCCGCCGAGCTTCCTGGAGTTTTGTCATTTCTGCGACTACCCTCCTATCCACCCATTCCACCCATTCGCTGGTGCCGTCTGGGTACGTTACGTGCACCTGTCGTTGCTCCCTTGCGGTCGGTCTGATCGACGCTGACGTTGTCGTAGTTGTGGGTGTCTGTGTGTTAGCGGTTTCTGTTACGATGTTATCCTTGGGCGTTATAGGGGTGTTAGTCGTGCCTGTCATGAGGAATCCTGAGGGGTCTGCGATTGTTAGGTTTAGCGTTGAATGTGTGCTGTTCGCTGTAATTTCGGTTTCCGCTAGTCTCGTACGCTCTAACCTACTTCGCTGTATACGGGCTGCCGTTTCATTCAGCGTCGTGGGGCAGAAGTGTTCCAGGTACTGCGTATATTCTATTAGCAGGTTTTCCCTGTACTCGAACAACTCCTGTTCTGTCGACAGTTCCGGACGCTGTATGAAATCGGCCGCCGTGTAGTCTCCGTGTAGCCGTCGCATTAATTTGACTATGTTCGCGGGTGCTGAATTGCTAATTTGCAAGTCCAGCTTTTCATCGCATCGTCCAGCTCCACATCTGTTAATTTCTCCAACCATTCCGTCAAATCGATGCTGTAATTTGATGCCATCTTGCTTATGGGCGGATGTGTATCGGAATGTGTACGCTTACGACTACTTATTAACTATCGCAAATTTGGATAACGCTCTGCACTCTTTCACGCCATGTAATCTCTCACACACACACTCTCAGTCTCTTGGTTACAGACGGAAAATGCCGAAAGGTCGGTGCTTGCGCTAATATCGAATAGATATTATATTATCGCACTTATTCTAAAATTATTGCAGTCTCGAAGTTTACGTCAGTCTTTATTATTACTTGTAATGCTTGGAACGTCAGTTCCACAGAGATTAGTTTGATTTTAGTATAATTCCCGGAGGAGAAAACACTCGAAAAGGATTTTACGTTCGACGTGGAGGTCCCGAAATTAACGGAGTAATCAATCTTTCAGTCAAAAAAAGATTCACTAATTTCGAAAAATATAAAACTCGTTCGTCATCAAAACTTTGAATTTTGAAAAGAAAACTGATCCTGGAAAACTTTATTTCGTTGGAGCAAGTTTCGGAATTTCGAAAAACTATTCCTTATAAATTGTTTTTTTGTTAGAAAAAAGTCTCGGAGGGAGAAGAAAAGTGATAATTTCATTATAAGGAAGTTTTCGTTGCGTTGGAAACAATTCAGACTTTTTAGGAAAAGGAAAATTTTATCCTCGGGGAACAGTCGCTTCTGAAAAATTTTATCTCATTCAACAAAACTTTAAAATTTGAAAGAAAACAAAAAAAAAATTCGATTTTCAAAAGGTTTATTCCGCTAGACAAAGCAAAAGAAAAAGAATTGAAATTGGGAAAAAGTTAATTCTCACAAAAGAAATTTGTCCAGTAAAAAAAGGTTCAATTACCTTCAATAAAGCTTATTTTATTGAGAAAGAGAGAAAAGGAAAATTATTATATTCCAAAGAGGCGTTTAAATTATTGTTTTCACTTCGAAACTGCATGAGTTCATGCCTTCCCTCGCTTGACGATTCGCTGACCTATGTTCCCATATGTAGGTCACTTGTCAAAACATATGGTCTGTTCGCATAAGGTCTATTCGCTCGCTGGTCCGCCCGATGTCTTCAGGCTGGTGCGTATGCGCGCTACTTCACTGAAAAGTGGTTAGTAGCGCGAGACTCTTGAGGGGGCGCTGTGCAGTCCAAACGCGTAAGCGTGATCAGCTCCGGTAGTAACCGTCGTCCGAGCATCCAATGTTTAGGAGCGCTGAGCTCCTATAATTGTCGCCCCGCGAGTCAAGCGCTGCAATAGCTATAGAGCGCTGCGTTTCAATGATTTCCACCAACCTTCCGCCCGACTTTTAAGTATGAAGAACATTACTTATGTACATAATGATTGATACTTAAGTAAAACAATGTTCAAGCTACCAGAAACCGTTTCAATTTTTATTCTACTGCGTATACTTTTGCCGGAAAGTTACCTCGACTAAAAACCTCTATATCTCAGGATCCACAAATCAGATCTGAGTAAATGAAAACTCAAAATGAGCGTCTGTTTCTCTTCTATCATATGCAACTTTTTAATTTCAAATGGATAGAAAATTGCGTTGCAGTTGCATTTTTTACGAAGAAATTTTTTTCAAAAAATTTTCAAAAAATCATAAAAGTGGTTAAAATTGATGAAATTGATATTTTTCCGTGGGGAATCGATAGTTAGTATCTATAAGAGTACGTAAAAAAATTGGCAGGTTTCTGAAAGGCTAATAAAATACTCAATTACAGTTGTGAACATTTTTAAACTAGCTAACTTCAAGTATTTTTTGTGGAAAAACTATCAGAGCTATCGAGATAAATTTTTTTTTTGTATCTTCATTACTGTATAAGGTACTTTAAATGAAATCGTCATTATCGTAGGTATGATTTGAAAACTTGAAAAAAAATCACAAAAAATGGCTTTTTTTGTGGGGGTCACTTTTCCCTTTCCACCTATTTTGCAAAAACAATATTCAAAATTATTGTTTCGGAATACTTAATCCTTATGCAAAATTTCATAACGAAACTTTTTTTCCTCTTGCATTTTACTCTAGGATTGATAGTTTCCATACTATCTCAAAATCAAAATAGAGAAATGCACATTTTTGAAAATAAAAATATGAAGCCATATTTTATATAAATAATTTTCCGAAGAGAATAAAAATGTTCCAGTTTACTTTCTTGATTAATATTTATGAATATTAATTCATGAAATTCACTTATATTGGGTAAACTGCATGTCTAAGGTTGAAATAGCTTTTGACGGGTGGTCTCAGATTCCAATTCAAGTAACTTATTCATGAAATTGGCTAATATTTATCAGGAGTGTAATTTGAGTCAACCCGTCAATAGATGTTTGAATCTATGACATACAGTGCACATAATATAAGTCAATTTCATGAGTGAGTTACTTGAATTGGGATTTGAGACTACCCGTCAATGGCTATTTCAACCTTATCCATGCAGTTTACACATTATAAGTGAATTTCATGAGTTAATATTCATATGTACTAATTAAGAAAGTAAACTGAGGTAACATTACATAACAACTAACAACATATAACATTACAACTGAGATGCATATACATGTAGATAACAATATGGGAATATCAATGCATATATATACATATGCGACTCAGCTCACACTTGATGCTGCAGTCACTTGGGCGGCCAGTTTTAGGAGCTCAGAGCTCCTAAAGAGGCGTTGGGCTCGTCATAAAGTCAGGCGTGACAGACGTCATTGTTTACTTTCCTTCCACGCTCCACCGCATTGGCGTGCAGCGCTCTGTTCAGTTTGGCCAACTGAGCTACAGAATAAGCATCCACAGCTACGGCTACTGGTGGCTGGTGCACCTACAGTGGCGCCACCGGCACCAAAGGTTAGAGGAGGCGTACGCGCCAGTCGACCGTAGCGCTACGCGCCTAACCACTTTTCAGTGTTCGCTGCGGCGGTCGATGTTTTCGGGACGGCGCGCATATATGCTCGCCTCGTGGTCGGTGCGGACGCGCGGTTGAACAGGGGGAATATGTATATATGTATATATGTATATATGTATATATGTGTGTGTGTATATATATATATATATATATGTATCAATCTCGATGGCTATGACTATTCGGATATTATTCGGCGCTGTAATTCCTCGTTGTTGCCTCTTCCTGTCAGAGGTTATTTTGCTTCGATGATTCTTCAACGAGTTCCTCGCTCGTGTCTCTTCGCGGCAAATTACCTCAGCGTCATGCGCTGCCGTTGCTACGCCAGACGCTATTGGTTAACACACGCGAGGAATAAAAAATGGCCGCCGAATTTTGGGGGGAACAGGTTTATCTGTTGCGCTTTCGCTTTGGGACGCTCACAGGGCCTGATAATGAATTATCCGCCCGTGACAGCTGATAGAAGAATGTATAATCACTAATATATACTTGTAAATACAATTTTTATACGCAAAAATCTAAGACGAAACAGGTGGTCAATATATTGACCACTAAGCCACAAAGGGTTAACGCGAAGACGAAAAATGAAACAAATATTAGGTGAAGTACCTGTAGATGAATTTGTAGATAGTTCGAAAATGTCGAAACTTGAAAATAACGATGTGGATGATTCAATTACTAATGTTCATTACGGAAACAGAGGATGTATTTTATCAGACGATGAAGCTTTGTCTTTATTTATAGATGCGAAATTAACAAATGGACAGTATGATTTGATACGAAGAATGCTTTTGAGAAAAGATGTTAACGCATTCCCAGAATTTACCCAGAATCTAAACTTTACTGTTGCCAAAAATAAATGTTATCCAAAATCGGAAGTAACAGAAACAAGTGTAGCTATCCGGTTACAAGATCTTCTCAACCATACTTCTAGGAGAATGATTGAAATAGGTAGAGTTCAAGAAAAGGTCTTAGAAAAAAAGTCACTTCTCCGCAATTGATTTGTAAATACGGTTGCAATGGGAGTTCCGGAATTACTCAATTCAAACGAAACTTCAGTAGTACCGATGATCTACTGAGCACAATTTTTTTGCTTTCTCAAAGAGAAAGCTTTGTAACGGGGTAAAAATCGACCCACCGAATCGGACTTCGGGACCTCGATTTTCGTAATCTACGGGTCGAAAAACATGGAAATCCGAAAATGTCTATATGTATGTACGTACGTACGTACGTACGTACGTACGTGCACTTTTTTGTCCTACGATAACTCTCGAAGGAATTGTCCGATCGTCCTGAAATTTCTCACACAGGTTAGTCGCCGCAAAATCTCGGTCAAGTTCAATTTTCAGCCAATTCCGTTGTTTATTTCTTTAGCAACCGTTGCTAACGTGTTTTTGATAAAAGCTTCAAAAATCATCATCAATGCACGATGGGTCTCCAATTTTTTCGACGATCGATGAGAATCGATAAGACATTCATTTTGGAACAACCATTGTTTATTCTCTTAGCAACCGTTCCTATGGAGATACAAAATTCAGCTTCAGACTGACTTTTTTTTTGTCGTACGATGACTTTGGAAGGAATAGTCCGATCGTCCTGAAATTTTGCACACAGGTCGGTCTCCGAAAGATGTAAACGTGTTTAGCAGCATCCGTTGTTTATTTCCATGGCAACCGTTGCTATCGTGTTTTTGATAAGTTCCCATATAATTCATGATAAATGATCATTTGGGTTCGTATATTTATGGGATTCTATAAGAATCAAAGAGAGATTTCCCGTAGAAACCATTGTTGATGTCTTTAGCAACCGTTGTTTATATCCCTTGCAACCGTAACTAGGGAATGGGAAAAGTCAGTT
>JAJGXB010000317.1:0-13306 GCA_020882725.1 Aphelinus certus
ACTTTTGGGTACTCTTAATAAATCATAGTGGTGTGGATCAATCTTAATCACATGGATTATGTTGTTTCCACTGTTTTCAGGGTATATGAAGTGATGCGTGAAGATAGATATGCTGTGGAAGGAGTGGAAAACCAAAATAGCTTTTTCGTGCCAATAATGGTGAAAATAGTGTTCTAGCCAGGCTCGCATAGAGCCATAAGTCAAGTTATTGGGAGCATTAGACTGAATGGCTGCACCGGGTATCTCATAATATACCCAGGAACAAGTTCTGGCAGTTCGGTCAAGATTGAGCACCCCAAGATGACAACCTCTCCTAGTTAGTATTATTGTGGGGGTACTTAAAACTAATTCATGGACTTATTCTAGAGTGATATGATTGTGAGGCGATTATGTATGTCATGAGGTGATAGACAACACAGTGTGGATGATATATTCGCATCATTCACTTTCACACCATTGCTCTCACCTCTGATATAATTATGTAAAAAAAACTTTAATAATTGGAGTCGCCAATATCACAATAAATACTTGTATAATTTTATTGTACGTATATGTACATGAATATATTTATTGTTTAATCCACTAGTGTGGTAACTAAAAATAATTGTTTATAACTTATTTTATTATGCTACTCCAAACATTTTTGGAGAGCCCAAACAACAAAGATATCAAAAAAAAATTATATAATTTTAAATTATTGGAATTATTTCCAACACCAAGAGAGAAAAAAAAAGTTAGAATGGCCAAATTAGTTTTAAGTGAAGACAAAGAAAAAATTATATTACCCCAACTCACGAGAAATTTATTTTGCTCGAAATATTCCCATCGTGGAATATTATTTCGAGCTATAATTTCCTGAGTGTTGTTGGGTTCGATGAATCAATCTAATCCGACCGAGATCGAGATTATTTTGAATTCGATCGATTCGAGGGACACAGTCACCTCGGCCAATGTAAACATTGGCGAGAGCAAGACTTTGGAATTCCAAAGTCACACAAAACGATCACGCGATTTCGAACGGCGAGCGAATTTCTCGACCCGACCTACCGCGTTGATGGCGCCATTTGTGAGGTGGCCCCCGCGTACCGGGGCGACCTGGATACACGGGGGTTCACGTTCAAGCGTTCTCGGCTCGACGGACTTTGCGAGTGTACTCGCGCGCCAGCCGCCGTGAGGACGGCGCCCGTCGAGTCGAGTGGTAGGCGGAAGGGGGAGGATGCTCGGGGTCGTGTCGAACCACGACCCGGACGATCCTGGATAGCCCGGCTGAGGCTCTCTTTCCAGGGGGGCACTTGGGACGAGGGGAATCGCGCCACAACCGCAATGATTACGCGTGATCGGAGGAGTTTGAGTACCGAAGCTTTATTTACTCAAAACACAATACAAAATCCCCAACGGTGGTGTCGAGCCATACACCGTGGGACACTCTCCGCTGAGAGGCGCGAACAATGTATAATTCCCCGAAGGGCTACAGCAACCGCGAGGACGCGAGCGCGGCACGGACGCGGGCACGGACGCAATCGCGGGCAAGCTCGCGGGTCACACACACGCACGCAACACTCAACCTCCTACCTGCCGAGCCGGAGCTGGAAGTGGCGACGACGGCGGGCCTCTGCTGGCGGCGTCCCGGGGTACCCGACGACGACCGGCGCGGAGTCAGGAGGCTCACCGGTGGCTGCCGAGGCTGCTGCCGGTGATGACGCAAAGGTGCCGCACGGCCGAAGCACGCGGGCACGGGCGAGTGGAGGCGCGTGGAGACCTGGGGCAAACTCCAGGGGACAGGCACGGTCGAATCCGTGCTGTCCAGGCCACGCGGGAATTCCAACTGCCGGCGTGATTGCGCAACAAGTCGCTCCACGCCGGCGGCGCGCGCGCTCCCGATCGCGGTCGATACGGCGATCGATCGCACGTGCGCGGACTCAGCGCCAACTTCAGGCGACTGAGCCCCGGGAATTCTCCCTGATGGAGAATATCCTTGTGACGGGCAAAATGCCACGTCACAGTTGTTACCAGTCAAGGTTGGTACAGTTGAACATGTAATGCCAATCCTAATTCTTGAGCATTGTCAATATGACATACTGTTAGGTTCCGATTTTACGCAATTATTTAATGTGAAACTGGACCCCTGGAACAAGGAAATGACGATCGTAGGAGATCCAAACCCAATTCCGATCGAACTCGCTGCGTTATCTACGAGCGTGTCGCATTTAGCCTCGATAGGGATCGCCGATCTTACGGAGATCGAGGACCAAAAACTAGCCACGTTGATAGGGAAATACCGAATAGCTCATGGCAAAAAGATAGGCTGTACCGATAGAATTGAACACGAAATCGAGATACAGTCCTGCAAGCCAATTAAGCAAAAATATTACCCGGTCTCCCGAATACTAGAAGAAGAGATGCATCGGCAATGTAAGGAGTTGCTACAAGAAGGTGTCATTGAACCTTCCAACAGTGCCTGGGCCAGCCCGGTCGTGATGGTGAGAAAATCTAATGGAGAGTACAGGATGTGCATTGACTACCGAAAAGTCAATGCCGTAACACGCTCCATAGCCTACCCTCTACCTCATATGGATGCTATATTACGAAAATTACGGGGGGCGAGGTACATCTCAACTATCGACCTAAGAAGTGCGTATCATCAAATTAAGATGGCTACAAAATCGAAGCACTTAACGGCATTCACCGTACCAGGCCTAGGCCTATTTCAATTCAAACGAATGCCTTACGGCGTAGTAGGAGGTCCGGCAACCTTTCAAGAACTGATAGATGGATTGATTGGCCCCGACCTTGAACCCTACGCATTTGCTTATCTGGACGATATAATTATCGTAACGGAAACCTTCGAGGAGCACATGTACTTGTTGGAACGAACGATGCTGAAGAAGATCCTCGATGCTGGACTCATCATCAACTGGGAAAAGAGCCATTTTTGCAAATCCGAGGTTAAATACTTGGGCGTGCTGGTCAACCGGGATGGGTTCAGACCGAATCCAGAGAAAATTGAAGCAATAATTACGTTCCCAATACCGAAAAAACGTAAGTCTCTACAGCGATTCCTTGGCATGGCGTCGTGGTATCGAAAATTTTTAAAGGATTTGGCCACGGTAGCAGAACCGTTGACTCACTTAACGTCTAAAACCGTCCCTTTCGAGTGGACTGACGTGCAGGAGAGAGCGTTCAACATGATTGAAAGTATGTTGGCGACAGCACCAATGTTGAATCAACCGTCGTATCAGCATCAATTCATTATACAAACTGACGCTAGTGATACAGGTCTTGGTGCAGTCCTTTACCAAATCATTGATGGCGAAGAGCGACCTTTGGAGTTTGCAAGTCGCGTGCTGTCAACAGCGGAACGTAATTACAGCGTCACCGAAAGAGAATGTTTAGCGGTGGTTTGGACCATTAGGGAATTTCGTATGTACGTGGAGGGATACCAGTTTAAGGTAGTAACCGACCATCATAGTCTGAAATACCTACAAACACATAAACACACCGCTGGACGATTGATTCGGTGGTCGCTGGAATTACAGGATCACGACTTCGAAATGGAGTATCGTAAAGGATCCGAGAACGTGGTGTCGGATGCCCTGTCGAGAATGCATGAAAGCGAAGGCGAGGTAGAGGGTGCGTTTATGGCCGTACCGCCAACCACGGATCCCTGGTACTTGGAACGGCTGCAACAAGTACAGTCTCGACCTAAAGAGTTTCCGCTATACAAAACCGTCGGCAATAAACTATATCATTATAGTGCTATACATCATTTCGATGATGTGATCGACGACGACGATGTATGGAAGCTCGTCCTGCCAGAAGACAAACGATTGCAGGTTATGGAAGAATGTCACAGTCGATCTACAGCAGGACACCTGGGACGCTACAAGACGTTTCAGAAGATCGCCCAATATTATTTTTGGCCCGCAATGAATAAGGACGTGCGGAAGTTTGTCCAAAATTGCGGAATTTGTCAACAAATGAAGGTTGAGCAACGACAACCTGCTGGACTGATGGGTTTCAGGAAGCGGCTGAGTCCGTGGCACACAGACGCCAGTAACATTATGGGCCCATTCCCGAAAAGTACCCATGGGTTCGAATACATCCTGATATTCATGGACATATTCACGCGCTTTATCGAATGCGTACCGCTTCGTAAAGCAAACGCTCAGGCGGTGCTGAATGCCTTCAAAAAACACGTAGTATTACGTTGGGGCGCACCCGTCATATTTTTGAGTGACAACGGGACTCCGTTCCGTAACAAATGAGTTGATGACTATTTGGAGGAGCAAGGGTTCAAACATCACCTAACACCAGCGTACCATCCACAAGCAAACCCTGTGGAAAGAGTCAACAGGACGTTCAAAACATCGATCAAGTGTTACATAGAAGAGCACAAAAGATGGGATGAGTACTCAGATGAAATTACGTACGCTTATAATAACGCGGAGAATGAAGCGACCCAAGCAACCCTAGCCTTTCTCAATTTCGGGCGTAACCCCACCCCGCCCAATTCCTTGCGTCGCAAAGAGGATCTACAGGC
Organism: Aphelinus certus; assembly: GCA_020882725.1. Classification (NCBI taxonomy): domain Eukaryota; kingdom Metazoa; phylum Arthropoda; class Insecta; order Hymenoptera; family Aphelinidae; genus Aphelinus; species Aphelinus certus. Next base: position 4,541 of record JAJGXB010000317.1, read on the forward strand.
AGACAAGGAAGATGAAGAACAAGTCATGGAAGACTATCGGAAACGGTTAGCGGCACTAGGAGAAGTTAGAAATCTAGCAGCGCATAACTCGGACATCGCACAAAAGCGTAACGCCAAATATTACAATGCTAAGCATCGTGATGTGCAGTTCGAAGTAGGAGACAAAGTTCTCAAAGCAAACCACGTGCTGTCGTCGTCAGCGGCGGGAGTATCTGCTAAGCTAGCGCCAAAATTCAATAGTAACTACACTATTGCAGAGCAGGTAGGGTCTAACACGTATCGACTGATGGACGAATCGGGGAAAGACGAGGGAGTTACTCACGTAAAAGACTTAAAACCACAACGAGTGGAAGAGATTTTCGGTTCCGAGGATCCGACAGCAAACAACGACGGAGCTACTGGCCAGGGCCCCGAAGCTGTAACAGCAGCTGAAGATATAATCGCAAAGAAATCCAGAGGTAGACCCCGTAAAACCCGTCACTGCGTACAACAAAATAATCCGATACAACCAACGGTCGTACAGGAAAGAACCGACCTACCAGGAACTAGGGTAGCCGCGAGCGCTAGTACCGACCTAGTGCCGAAGAAACGTGGCCGACCTAAAGGGTCGAAGAATAACAATGACCTATGCGATGGTTTAATCTTGTCTAGCAGAACAAGGTCAACGCGAGCGTGAAGAAATAGGAAACTAACTGTGTGCAACGACTAAAATTATATACTAATTGTGTGCCACTTATTTTAACTCTGGTCTTGATGTTTACTTAACAGTGTGCCGAAATATGAATATGTGCAACAATCAATTGAAAATAAGAAATTATTACAGGCAAGGAGATAAGAATGGCAAATGCAGAGATGGTGATGGTTAAGGCATCGTGGGCTGTCCGCCCACGATGCCTTGGACACACTTGAAGACGACGATAGCGACGTCCAATTTGAGATTGTGGACGGGCGATTCGTCAAGTGGGTGCTGAGATCATCGGTTCGAGATGCCAGCATGATAGTCGGTGCAACCAGCGATCCAAGTCCAGCCAACACAGTTGGTACAGCTAACAGCAGCGGGCCCAGTATCGCAGCTGACGCAACCGAGCGATCGGCAACTGCACCCAGAGTACCCAGGATAGAGCAAAGAATGGGTGCTTCGTCGATGTCGGACAAGCGATCGGAACTGAGGAGACCGGCACCGAGATCAACCATAAACGAGCGCATCGCGAGAATGCGAATTAACAGCGAGACCGACAGCCGGAGTAACGCGAGCGCAGAATCGGAAGCGGTACGCTCGGAAGCGAGTACGGATGCAGCAAGCTCGGAAACACAGCGGATTGAGAGGATGGAGAGGGACCTACGTTTAGACAGCGGTACGAACCTGCACCGGACTCGTGGAACGATTCGGGCAGCGAGTCGAGCGGGAGATGGGCCAAACGTTGCAAGACCTGCTAGACCATCGTACCGCGGTACTGATGACGAAGAAGACACTAGCAAATGTTCAACGGGAGAGGTCAAAAGCGACAGAGGCCAGAGAACGGGATAGGAGAGAGGAGGAGGAGCTGCAGCGACTGCAGGAGCAACAAACAGTGATGCGCCCAAAAGAGCGGGAGTTGAGAGACGAAGTGGGCAGGGCCCGAAGAGATGCGTATTTCGCAGAGGCACGCTCAGTACGGGAGCGATACATCGCCGTCACCCGGGAACCAGAGGGACGCCGGTGCAGCATATGCGGAAACGCGGACACACCGCGCGATGAGAACTGCGATACTGCGGATTATCACCACCTCGTAGAAAAGAACCGCAACAAGGCGATGAATCTGTTCAAGAGGAGATAAGCCGTACGATCGCCAAGAGATCGTACCAGCACGCTCAAGAGCGAGAAAATAGTTTAGTTGTGTAAATAGCTGTACGCTCCGAAGCGAAGTTGAATTGAGTTGGTAATACCACCTAGTACGCCCGCGAGCGAAATTGAATTACTAGCGAGTATAGGTTGATTTGATAAGTTTTGATACGAAGAAATTTTTTTTCTCTTCCCTTCTGATAGAGATATATTTTTCTTTGGTATTTTTTTTGATACTAGTTTTGTTTACTGCGTAAACCCTATGATTACATCTGTACAATCAGACATTCCTAATTCGTAGAAAGTTCCTAGCGCCAAACAGGCAAAGTCATAATTGAGTAACTGACTAGTCAGTACAGAAATATCATAGCGGGAAACTCGCCAATTTTGTTATTGCATCAATTTAAAGGCAAATATTCAACATAATGTTGTACAATCAATTGTGATACTAGCCAATACGTTAGTACAGTAAGGAGAAGTAGTGAGCAAGAACAAAAGCCCATTTTGCCCAAAAATGACTAACATGGTTAGTATCGAAGTTGTTGAAAATAAATATACATAATAAAATTAGTAGTTGACTATTGTGTATAGTAAAATGGAGTAACAATGAGATCTCTCTACCCCAAGTACAAATCATAAAGATTTCATGTTAAAGTTATGTTTCAGCGTCAACACCGGAGCGAGAGACAGCTGAGCCAAAGGTAAGAGAGAGAGAGAGCCGCGGTTCGCGCGACGGATAGTAGCGCGTGACGTCATGCAGGATCGACGCGGGAACGTGCGGAGCATATTCGCCGCCGAGTAAGTACCGCGCCGACTATTCTCTCTCTCTCTCCCGGCTTTGTTTACGTCCTGCTCGCTGCTTCCCGCTCCGGCCCGCGGCACGCGCCCCGGACTCGTAAGTCCACTGTGTAACCTCGTTCCTTATGCTCAATCAATGTTGGTTTTTTTGTGTTAAACTTACATCGTGTGTTTAACTTGCCACGCTTCCAGCTCTCGACCCCACTCCCATGCAAGTGAGATTTACCACCTCACTTGCTCTCTATAAATAATTTTTGTCTCTTTTTCTGGCAAGCTCGCGTAATTTATATAATGGATTTATTCGTTCATTTATTTATTTATTGACGCAGGCGGTGACAATAGAGATGCGCCAAGATCACTTCGCCAATCAATCAAGGCATTGATAATGATGATTCAAAGGTCGATCATACAAAGATTGATGATGCAAAGAATACTATTGGAGGGGAGCGACCATCTCCCATAGGTGAAGAAAATTTTGAAGAAGAAGTTAGTGATATTCAAGAAGGTAAACTCTTGGCAGCCAAATCCGATAAAAATCAACTGTGATATAGCTGGTTTATTGCCATTAGTGTTTCCAACTAAAGAGTTACCTGCAAGAACTATTGTTTGGTAGGAACATCATGAGGCTGATCAGTGGCATCCGCGCCTTTGTATCTGAGCATGAGCAGCCTATCATCGGCACGTATACTCAATCTGAAAGGTATGATAATGATTCCACAGAGATTTGTTCAGGTATCTGTAATGCGCTTTGTAAAACTCAAATTAATGTAGAACTAGAAGAAACTCTGACTTATCAAAGTAGGGGCATTGAGACTGATATTGTTAACGAAGCCCAAGTAGATACTAATGAATTAATCAATGATTTGACAAACGTTCATGGTATGAAATATTTTTTAGGTAATGAGGAGGAAATAGTTCCAGGATCAATATGCTGAGGGTTCTTTGTTGGTGAAATTGAAAGATATCATTCAGTCTCATGCAGATCTTTTGATGACCAACTTGTTCCAGGAAGTTTCAATAAAGGTGAAATGAGATAGATCGAAACCTCCATGGAGGAACAACCTATAACGATTGCATAACAGATTGTGTCCATGAGCTGGAAAATGTTCCCCACGGTCAGGCTCTCCTCCATCTACTACGAGTCACCTGGAATATTGGGCCAACCTACATTCAAAAATCGGAGCCCAGTCATCAATCATGGTAGAAAATCATGGTAGAATAATTTAATAATAATTTAAGGTTACAAATTATGCATAATTCAATCTCTGACACGTTTCAAATTTTTTTATGTACAATGAAGATGCTGAATGTTCTTTGGTTGTGCCATTAGAAGAAGAAATAAAAGCATTGAAAGAAAAACTAAGAACAACAGACGATGAATTACAGAAATACAAAGAAAAAAAGGAACAGTTGCACAACAAGCAGTTTAACATACATGTGTATGTTTCATGACCAACAGCAAAATTGTCGACATTGCCGTCAAATCTTCTGTCAGTCGTGCCTGAATAATATTGTGACTGAAAAGTAGACCAAAGCAAAGGCCATCAAGAGTTTTTAATGTTTGTCACACGCTGCTGGTGCAAGAGACAGCTCCATATTTCAGCTGAGACCCTCCTTCAATTACAAAAAAACAAAGAACTCTCAATGTGATTATCTTTCTTAGATTACAGAATCAGTGCAATACCAATTCAGAAAGAATAGACGGTATACCGGTATGGAAGGGTTCTTACAAAAATAACTTTTCAAGTATTTTTCACTTGGATTAATTAGTGATTTTATTCATTAACTAAATCTTATTATCCAATGTGATGTGCTAAGGGGTTACAGGCTGCTATGAGGAACATAGTTCAAAAGTTTTTCCAACCTGTACAGTGAATGATAAATCAAGTTTGTGAAAATTTGGATGAAAAAAGAGTATATCCGTAACTCGATAGAAGTATAAAAGTGATAGAACTCGATAGTGTATTAAAATGAACGTTAACCCTGGTTACATTTAACAGACTCAAGTGATAAAAGAGAGTAATTGTCAAGTATTTGTAAATATGATACTGTACTAATTGAAGTTGAATGTCGTTTGAAAAATTAAAGCTTCTGAATGTACATACTCTGATTCAATTGTACATAGAAAATTTTCAAATTTTACCATAAGTTTGTGAAAATTTGCATGAAAAAAGAGTATATCTGTAACTCGATAGAAGTATAAAAGTGATAGAACTCGATAGTGTATAAAAGTGAAAGTTAACCCTGGTTACATTTAACAGAGTCAAGTGCTAAAAGAGAGTAATTGTCAAGTATTTGTAAATTTATCAGTTTTTTAAACATTTTATTTTGTGTTTAAATATAATTAAATGATCTTAGAAACATTCGTCTCTCAATAGTGCAATTACTGTAAGATTTAATTCAATTACCAATTAGCTTTATATATGAGAGTATGAACTCATTTTCGAGTAACCGACCAAGTACCATGGCTCGCCTGTAGATGGCGAGGCGTTGAGTCGCGCGTGTATAAGGTATAGCGCGGCGCTCTCTCGCAAGAGAGTCGGCGTTCTACCGTCTATATAAGGGAGCTTGGACATTAGACCAACTCGCGCCTTCGCGGTCAATCTCAGTCTCCAATTTGGTCATCCCATATTGGAGCACACTTTTTTGAATAATATTTCGTGACTCAGAAGTAATGTGGCCGATAAACTATTAGATTAATACGGACCCAAGTCGTACGTCAGAATCAGTTTGCCAATAAGCCTAATACGGGCAGAGAGTAAAGTTCGATCTATGAAACATATTGTTACAATTGTCTAAATGTTTTTAGGTAGAACTAATTATATTTTTTTCGTAAATATATAAATGCTTAAGCGACTAAATTTTTTTGAGTGGGTAAAAATTGTCTTTTAGTTCTTTTTCTATTTAAATACATTTAAAATAATAATTGCAGAATTTGAAGCCTTCTTTCTGCTTCATGTTTATTTGCTACGGATTTCAAACTGATTTATTTAATATACAGTAATATCAAGCATTATCCAACTAGTCTGGTTATCCAACAATAGAATGAATATTTTTCAAATTACACTTAATTATTGTAGTCACTAATGTTAAGATGGAAAATAACTCGAATCACACATTTAAGCTCGAAAATTATATAAATGGTGGAAATAAAATAAAATACACCATTTGCATTTTTATTTCTCATAGAAAAATATTTACCTTTGAAAAAGGTATACGTTGACGACAAGTAGGTTTCGTATCCCATGGTTCGTTATTGAATAAATTCTTATGCGACTAAATTTTTTTATAGAAAAAGAAATATAAAAATGTATGTTTGATCTTAGTCTATTCAAGTGTATGGAAGAGAATAATATGATTCAAATCGAATATATCATTTGAAAATATCACTTCAGTAGACATTTTTACCAATACAATATCGTTATATATTCCAGTTCATTGTGTCAATTATGACCCAAGAAAGTTATGAAATCTAGAATCTGATGACAAGTATTCAACTAGTGTGATTATCCTACCACCAAACAAATATTTTTGCAAATTACACTCACAATCAATTATATGTCAAGTAAAATCTACCAAATCTTGCTACATTTTGATCCTTGAATAAATTATATTGCGGTAAAATACTTCAGTAAGTCGAATTTTCTGTTACGGATTTCGAACTAATAACCTGAATATCAATTTGCTAATGTTGAGATAAGAAAGTACTGAAATTTCGAGCAATTTTTCTTCGTCATAGTAAATAGAAACCGACTTTCAAAATGACTGTTTAATCTCAGTCCATCCAAATGCTTATTATACACGAATCGGATGCATGCATTGTGAAGTCGGTGGAGACGAAGGGCCAGCGCTTTTGGGGGATGGGATAGAAGTGTGGTCCATGTCTTAAGGGGTAACACCACTCTAGAGACTGAAAAAAAGGTGTGATTTTGCCAATTTTTCATGGGATTATGGGAAGAGGGATTGTATTGAAATCCGCAGGGTTTATTCAACATCTATTGAAGTATAAAAAATAAATTGTGATCGGTTTCGTACGAAATGGCGGCACCACAGCGGATCTCCGATACAAGGTTTTTTTTAAGGCGCTCCGCGGGCGTACCCATATCTTGGCAACCTTGAGAGCTGGAATAAAAATTCGAATTTTTTTTTAAACTACATACTAATAGCTATCGAAGTACGTAGGATTTTTTTTTAAATTTTTGTAGAAACTGTGCATATCTGAAAAAAACGTATGGATTTTCGACTGAAAAAAGAGCAGTAAATTGTTAAGAAAACAAGTAATTTTCAAAATATCTAAAAACGGCTTCGTACTTCGGAGGAGAATATATATATATATATATATATATATATATATATATATATATATATGAAGCTACTGTAAAAATTTGAAGTCGATCCATTCAATAGTTTTGAAGCTACGAGTACGCCCGATTTGAAGAAAACAGTTTCGATAAAAACGCGTTTAAAGTTTCAAATTATCATTAAATCATACTTACACTTTAATCAGCAATCCCTTGGAAAAAACACTTGGAGTTCGAATTTCAAAAAAAGGGTTTCTCTTCCTGATTTCCTAATATTTTAACGATAACAGTTAATTGTTAGTGATCGAATTTTCGAATAATATTCTTCTTTGAATAATATTCTAATTTCAATTGTTACATTGAGTAAATCTCCATCATTCAACCACCTATAAAAACGTTTTCGTTCAATGGGTATTCTATTTCACACCATAGACGTTAACCGCAGCAGTGAAGAACATTTTTAAGCAAATCTTTCAACTCATCACAATTTACATATTTATAATATCCCCTTTTGATACCATAAAGTTCAATACTAATTGAAACTCATAACAGTCCCAATTAGACAATCTATATTGTGTGAACAGCTATCAAAAGGTTGTCTGAAATCACATTCTAAGTTATTCATACTCAAAATTGGCTAATATTAACCAGTAGTTTGATTCAGGAAAACCCATCAATAGGTGTTCGAACCTAAGCCATACTGATATAAGTAAATTGTTTATACAATTTGAGTGAATTTCATGAGTTAATATTCATAAATAATACCCAAGAAGGTGAACTATAACATTTTCAGGCAAACCGAAGCATATATGTATGTCAATGTATGTATAGCTGCCTTATTCTAGAGTTTTATGAAGCTCTAGACTACGGCAGCGCTGGAATTCCAAACTCCACAAAAATCGTCGCTTGGGAGAAAAAACATTCCATTTCAGATTTATTTCTATAGAAAGTGCCGTTTCAGAAGAAATTTTATCCTTCGGAGTTTCTTCGACTTCGGGATTATGTGGTATGCGTATGTCTGATTGTGCGAGTATGTATTTGAAAATTCAATATAGATCATCCAAAATGGCAGACCGGGAATTTGAAAAGTTACTTGATTCCAATGAAATTTGGCATACACGGGTTTTTCGGGTCGCTGATTACGAATCCGGTCTTAGATTTTCAAAATTCAAATTAGGACCTTGTAACGTACCTATCGGTTTTAGGTGCGTTTGGGCATTTTTTTCACGGTCGCCAGATATACTCGTGGTATATCAAATATTTGAATCTACTTTAAAATGGAACATTATCATTGAATAATTTGCCATATATCATATTCATCAAAACGAAGTTGCAGGGTTTCGTACAGGACACTCACTTATGTAGATTGTGTGTGTGTATTAACATATATAAATGTAGAAGGAGTGTGTTTGGCATGAAAACACCGGCATTGGGCAACGAACCACAACGCTTGGTTTAACAGCCGTGTCACCTAGCTTGGTCCCTTCCAACGTGTGGTTAGACCAGCAGGCTAAGGTGTATGTGTTGTGCACTCAAATGCAGCATCACTTCCTACGTGAGGTTAGATGCATTGCAAGTGAGAGATGTTAAAACGCTACTGCCAACATGTGGTTAAGCGCTTGTGATTTTTAATATGGTTCGGACTCGGTAACAAAATTGCGAAGAGATTGATTAAAAATAAAGTTACTCATTTATTGAAAATTACTAAATTTATGTACAAAGATGTTATAATTAACGCGCAAGTACAAAATTCGCGGCCGCTCGCAATACATGATGTTATATGCGGAGACGATCGTATTCCGACACGCGCTCTACCGAGGATCGCGATAGAATGCCCCGTTAGCG
>JAJGXB010000318.1:0-13305 GCA_020882725.1 Aphelinus certus
AACTTTGATGCGCTAGAGCAATAAAAAAGGGTCTTGGGCTCGGTGCAGTGAGGGTCGTACTCGGCTCTCGGGGGTGCCGAGAGGTATGACCCCTCCCATAAACCCTCCATCTAAAATCTATGGAAAAAAAATTAACACGGTAGGGATATATGGACGGTTTCAAGAGACGCGCACGGTATATCCCTATACGTGTCCTTTTTTATACACTATCTCACGACTGAGTTGCCCACGACCGTTATTTAGCCACCCGAAACTTCCGGAGATAACGCTCGCAGCGCGTTTTGGGACTTTCCCACAGAGAAAAATTGATGTGCTTTCCCAAATTTATATTAAAATATTGCCTGTCAATCACTAGGTCCGGTCGAGCAAAGATGTTGAGCCGTTCCAGACATGCGCAAGCCATTGACGGCGGACTCCGGCTCACCACTCATCTTTCGCTCGCGCCTCACGCTGAGCGCCACATGTTCCCGGACCGGACCCAATCGCTCGACCGCTCTTTCGGATAAGTGCTGCCCGCGACCATTTTTTTTGTGCGTCCATGCTGTCTCGCGACCTTTTTCTTGTGCATCCGCAATCGACATTGTATCCTCACTCTCGCGTATTTCATCGTATTTTGATATCGACTGTCCTCACGCAAGCTAATCTTGAATCCGTGAAGATATCCGGAACAATAGTGCTAGTGCACATGCTGGGGTTTTCTTCACAACCTCCCGCCCTTACATCACACGTCCATATCCGAGCCTACACAATCATACGGCCCAGCGTGTCACGGACTACTCAGCTGCCACGCTGCCAAGCTCCAGCCAAGGACAACCAAGCGCCGGACGGATTAGGGGAATTGTGAGTAACCGAGCGGTCTTACCTGATCAAACTTCGATCGCGACGACCAGTAAACAGACATTCCCAACAATACAGAGGTACTTCGCCCACCCACCCCTTTGAATGACGGTTGGGCATAACAACGTGATCGAATATTACCTAATGATAGCAATAAGTTTTCGAGCTGTTCTAATCAAAATTATGACTGTGTACGTGAACAATCTTATTTTGCAGGTCGAGTTGTGGTTAGTAGCGAGTGAATTTCAAACTCCATTAAGCACAGAGAGCCTGGTTCCAGTTGGGTGCTGTCAACGGTTGACCCGAGCAGTTTCTCCCGAAATTAAGGTAATCTCTACCAAATCGTACCAAGATGACTAGACTACTCAAGAGTTACGAATTTAATTTTCGGCGGGATCTCGAGAAATCTCTTCTCAGGTATAGATTCGCCAAACATTCGACGTCTTTTCTCCTGTAAAATCAAAGTATTCTTTCGCTGGAATTGACAAGCTATCACATTTACGTTGATGTCCGATATTCATGGTCTACTACTAGCGCAGTCTGGCCATATAGTATAGTAGAATCGGCCTTTGAGTCTGCGGAGTTTTTGAAGAAACCATTTTGAAGAGAATGGCGAATTGAGCCCTCAGCAAAATTTAAATTCCTATGTGCCTCTCACCAATTTTTAAGCAAACTGGAGGAAACAAAAGGATTTGACAGCTGGTATTTGCATCGTTTTTATATTTTGTCACATGATATGTTTTGATCGAAATTTGTGGTGTTGTACTCATATATAAATGATATTATTTTTCAGGTTGAGTTGTGTTTAATAGATAAATTGATCAATTACACTGGAAAGAAAACTTTGTGAGTGAATACCAAATCCAATTGAGAGCAGGAAGCTTGGTTCAATTGAGTGTTGCGAACGGCTGATCTGAGCAGTTTCTCGCAAAATTTCGGTAACGTCTACCCAACCGTGAACAACAGCCGAATGCACTTTATATAGCAAAGCAGAATTTGCGCCGATGCAGTTGGAACATTCAGCAGTTAAATAGTGGAATTTACACGGGATTTCAAGAGATCTCTTCTCAGGTCTGGATTCGCCAAACATTGAGCGTCTTTTCTCCTGTAGAAAACAAGCATTCTCTTTAGTATTTAGAACAAACTTCAAATAAACAGTTTGTTTCGCGTTTATTGATTCATACCAAGCCATTTCTTTGACAAACTTCTTACTGCAATCAGACCAAATGTATTTTTTCGCCTTTTTTTCGACCACGGACATAATATATCCTATGTCGCTATGTTTGTCTTCCTCACACTCTTCTGCTCCTTTCTGACCATCATGTGGTAAACCAAGTCTGAAAACCATCAATAAAAAATAAACCTCCATTGATATTTTCGATCGAACTCAATCGTGGCAATGGCACTGTGGCACAAAGAAATCTGTGAAGCTTACTAAAGCCTCTGTACGGGCGATATTCTACTTAAATTCCAAAGGTGAATGAGGAAGAAAGCAAAAACTTACAAATGTCCCAGTTCGTGGATTGCAGTAAGCAGGCCATAAAATTTGCCATCTTCGCGAATAAAAGCTACATTCCATTCATCATCACATATCATACCAGGAAAAGTTTGACCTACTATATGTCCACTTTCCAAACTACAAAATAGAGAATGCATAAAAATAATATCATGCTGTTATTTTAGAACTTTGTGCCAATATTCATGAAAGTATAATGCCTAACGATCACCATTTTCAATGAAGCTTTTGGAAATAGTTGGCGGATACCCAATGAGTTATATTTGGAGTCATTTATCTTTGACGTTCTGGAGATATTTTTCCATCATAATTTTATACATCTACTGTGAATATTGCTTTCTCAGAGAGAAAACTTTGTGATGGGGCAAAAATAGACCTTTCAAATAAGTCATCGATACCTCAATTTTTGTACTTTTTGTTTACGTAATCGTTTACGTAACTTTTTATAAATAGTCGGCGGGTACCCAATAAGTAATATTTGGAGTCATTCATCTTAGTGAAATAGTTATAGCAGTAGCTGAACATCTACTGACATAACTCCATCGGTTAACCCAAACCTATTAGAGAATGTTTCATCGTGATTCGTCACCTAAAGGCTCTATACTCATAGTGTAGAAAAATTATTGATTCCTACTGTAGTGTGACAATCACTACAATATACAAAGGCAAAATCGCCAAGGCATTGAAGTATCTGTTTACGAATTGCAAAAAGTTTGATTTCCTCAAGACCCTAAACTTCCGCTTAGGACCTCATTCCAGGTCTACGCTAGGCGTTCGTTCCAGGTCTACGCTTGCAATGTTCTTCATATTTTGTGTATCACTTGAGTGCTAATATAATGGCTAATCAAGAAATCATCTCAGAACAAATACAGAATAAAGTATTTACCTTGTCATGGTGACTACTGCATTATAATTCGGTGTATCAATCTCATTGTGAGATACTTTTTTGAAGTACTTTCCTTGTTGCTGTAACAGTTCCCAAGGGTTCAGTTCAAATCCATGTATTGTGTTTCGAGAGGTAGAAATGAAAGGCAACGTATATTCGTGCTGGAATCAGATCGAGTGAGTATCATTGTCATGTCTCTAAAACTGCTGCAATCAATTGTGCAAGACTACCTTTTCTATGATAATACCACTAACTATAATTTTCACTTGAGGAGCATAGAAGTCGCTGTACTTTTGGTTCACCGCATTCCAGAACGTACCGATATATTTTATTGCATCAGCAACATTTCCTCCTAATAATCTAGAAACAAAAATAATGGCCACTGTTGACTAATCTCTTTACGAATTTGGACGTTCCTCTATGCAATCTTACTTGAAGTAGTTGTTTTCTAATACAATCAGAAGCTTGGGGTACATGACTTCAAGAGGTTTTTTCATTAATTTATATGGACGCCCGTTTCTATCAACTGAAAAGAAATTTATTTCATATGGATATTTTAAATACAATTCCAATTGAAGATTTCAATTATCAACTCACTGGGTATATAGTCCAGCACATTCTTTTCATTGTGGATAACGGGGTCATATCGTTGTGGGATTCTCTGCGACCATATTTCCGGTACGGACTTCACTATTCTAGCTTGTGATCCTTCACCGATTATACCATCCTATGAGAAATATCTTAATGATTTTGATTCTTAGCATACAGACTGAAACATAATGATCAAGTACTCAAATTACATAATAAAGTTGATCGTCTTTTTTTTGAGCTAACAGCAGTGCCTCGTTGTCTTTATCTCCTAAGAAAACTCCATTAATTCTGGCCTTTTTCTATTGAACAGTAACGTCTTCTTCTTAATATGGTCAATAAATCAGATTTGTTACATATATGAAGATTTTAGTTACGGGTTTGAGTTTATGGTAGGATATATTCACAGCGGTTGATGAGTATTTCTTGGCGATCCAAATTGAAATACCCTGAGACATCACATTGTTTTTCACTTTTGTGAGACTTAACTGGGATTTATTTCCAGCAACTTCTATCTCTACTGTTCGAATTCCTCCAATCTTGGGATAATTGATTCGGTTTGTTGCAACTGGAATTAACAATTGTATGCTTAATTGTGTTGAGATTAGGAAGTTTAATTTTTCTTGATGAAATGGTATGATTTCCCAACTACTATGGAACATCATCATCGAATTCTTCTATAGAAGCCAGAAGAATCATCTCACTTTGATCTGCAGCATGATTGGATGTATTCTGGATCTGATCTTGTTTGTAGTTTTGTGTTACCTGTTAAAATATCAAAAAAATACCATGAAACCTGTTTGAGTACCCGGAGGCTAAGTGTCCCACGGTCAGTGTCGAGAACTTGTCGGAATAATCAATGGATCATCGTAACCAAAAATACCATAAATATTACGGCTAGAATCAATATGGGTAGATTTCTCATTTCATTTTTTTCGATATATACATTTTCGATCAATACTTATGTTACCGCACTTTGATCAGTAATTATTCATCGTGAAAAATTTCACAATATTGATGTGTGGGCGTGAAGTATGTACTTGAAAACCTTGTGATCTTTATGCGTTCTGAAAAATAGTTGAGATTATGATCTGGTGCGATTTCAGATAATCCGATGAAAATAACATTGAATGGGCTTTTATATAGATGGTGAAAATTTTTGAAAAGTTGATGCGTGGGCGCGAAATGTGGAAAAATGTAGTTATAAGAATTATGATCTGACGGATCGATAGAACTCATTGAGCGCTTCAAGTTTTCGTCGTAAAAAATATAAAAATGTGAATGTGTGGGTGTGAAGTAGTTACTTGAAAATTGGTAGTTTACGTTGTGATTTTCATGCGTTCAGAGAAATACGTGAAATTATGATATGGTGCGATTCCGAGTATGTCCGATCAGAAAAACATCGAATGGGCACCCATATCCATGATTAATACTTCGAAAAAATTAATGCGTGGGCGTGAAATGCGGGAAAAACCCATTTTCAGAAAGATGTACAAGATATAACGTTAAGAGAAATGAAGAATCAACGTCGTGATGAAAATTCTCTGCGATTTCATGTGTGACTGATCGAAAGATAATCGGATGGGTTTTCATATCCATGATTGTATCTTTGAAAAAAACGATGCGTAGGCGTAAAATGTGGACAAATCGATTTTGAAGAAGATGTACAAGATATATCGTTAGAAAAATCAGTGAAAATTTGAAAAATGTTGAAAAATGTTGAAAATTTTTGGGAAATTGATGAAAGAAAATGCATGCTGTTTTTTTAAAAGTTGATTGAACTCATCTATGGTAAAAAGCAATTCGATGCATTGTAAAAAACCATTGAATGACGTTATAGTGCAAATGTGAGCCTGATCAATTGATAGGTTATTGTAAGGGCTTTCATATTCCTTGGTACAAAACTTTGAAAAAATTAATCTGTGGGCGTGAAATGTGAAAAAAAGCTTTTTCTAGAAAATTTTTAAAATGAATCGTTAAATCCTCAAAAAAATCTTTTTTAAAAAAAAAGTAAAATGTTGCGTCAAGCATGTGGCAGAATTAGTTTATCTCTTATATTGCTTAAAAAAAATTGAAATTCATAATAGACACATGAGTCAATTTATTTCAAATATGTATAAGTTGTCGATCTTTGAGGGCCAATCCAGAGTGAAGTGGAAAAAGGAAAATTCACAAAATCCACCACATATTTATTTAATGCGACGTTTCGCCAGTTAGGTTCACTGGCCTCATCAGGCTAAAAATTTATTAAACAAAAAAACACGTAATAAATAATACAATTCAAGTACAAAACAATCGACGAAGTAACAATTAAATATTCTTTCTCACCAGTTTTGAATGGAAATATAATATTACATTCGGCAGTGGAAGCGGCTAATATGAGTTAATTTATTATTTCATCAGTATTCATTCTGATTAATTCTCATATTATTGGAGTATTCTTCACGTATTCTTATTACAGTTTACATACTATAAGAGACGTTGTCAACTCTAACTAACCAATTACGGAAAAACTTACCGAAATGCTTGTTAGGTACCTCATCAATTTTTTGAATAACTAATGACGAACCAAATTGACGCCACTTGGTAGGCATCTTCAACGTCTTAAGAATTACAATATTGCAATTCCAAAATTAACTTTACAATTTCGTTAATCTTACTGATTTGAGAAAGTGAAATTTGTCCATAAGGCCGACAAAACATACACATGAATTATCTTCACGATGAAACCTTAGTTTCGCATTTAATAATTGAAGAATATATAAAGTCTATCTGAATTATAGGGTTATAACTAAACCTGCAATTCCAATACAAAAATATATTTGGAATAAATCAAACGATCGAGGAGAGGTTGTGAAACCATGTGAACTAAAATAATTAAGTGTTGAAGAATATTATATCTCAGTTTAAAAACGTATTCGAAGTTATTCGATCCTACCAAGTGGCGTCAATTTGGTTCGTCATTAGTTATTCAAAAAATTTATGAGTTACCTAACAAGCATTTCGGTAAGTTTTTTCGTAATTAGTTAGTTAGAGTTGACAACGTCTCTCATAGTATGTAAACTGTAATAAGAATACGTGAAGAATACTCCAACAATATGAGAATTAATCAGAATGAATACTGATGAAATAATAAATTGACTCATGTGTCTATCATGAATTCCAATTTTTTTTAAGCAATATAAGAGATAAACTAATTCTGCCACATGCTTGACGCAACATTTTTACTTCTTTTTTAAAAAAGGTTTTTTTGAGGATTTCAATTCTTTTTGCGAAGTATTATATATTATAAAAATAATAATTAATAAAATGTATATGCCCTAAGGATTCACACATTAGCGTCAGTAATAAGATTCAGTAGATATTTTTCCAAAATATTTGTATGCATGAGCATTACATACAAAAAATATAAATAATCAGGAGAAATTAATTGATTTATTATCTTAATATAAGACAAGACATATCAAAATTCATCCCATGTTTTTTCATAATTAATTTTACACAGGCAAATGGTGGTTGAGGATGTCGATGTCGGCGTGTCGACTGGAAGTTTTATTTGAATAAAGATATATCCTAATCCTCGCCGCTGACCAGGTACCTAGGGTAGCCGATGAAGTGTCCTGAGGGTGCGATCCTGGTATTTTAATTTGGAAAAGCTGACCCTGGACCCGAACGATGTCCAGGAAATCAGGATTACCGATGACGATGTTTCAAGGGTGCTTTACTGGTATTTTTGCTTGGGGAAACCGGCCTTGGACCCGAACGATGTCCAGGTAGTCAGGGTACTCGACGACGGTGTTCCAAGGGTGCGCTCCTAGTATTTTAACTTGGAGAAGCTGAATACATTGACTACCTAAACATCGTTTGGGACCAGGGTCAGCTACTTCATCGAAAAATACCAGGAGCGCACCCTTGGAAGACCATCATCAGGTACCCTGACTACCTGGACATCGTTTGGATCCAGGGTCAGCTACTTTATCGAAAAATACTAGAAGCGCACCCTTGGAACATCGTCATCGGGTACCCTGACTATCTGGACATCGTTTGAGTCCAGGGTGAGCTTTCCTAAGCGAAAATTCTAGAAGCGCACCCTTGGAACACCGTCATCGGGTACCCTGACTACCTGGACATCGTTCGAATCTAGGGTCAGCTACTTCATCGAAAAATACTAGGAGCGCATCCTTGGAACACCGTCATCGGATTCCCTGACTAGCTGGACATCGTTCGGGTCCAGGGTGAGCTTCCCTAAGCAAAAATTCCAGGAGCGCACCCTTGGAACGCCGTCATCGGGTACTCTGACCACCTGGACATCGTTCGGGTCCAGGGTCAGCTTTTCCAAGTTAAAATACGAGGAGCGCACCCTCGGGACACTGCCATTGGTGACCCTAGCCACCTGGACATTATCGGGTATAAGGGTATATTCTTATACTTATTCAAATAAAACTTCAGTCGACACGCCGACATCGGCATCCTAAATCACCATTTGTCCATGTAAAATCAATTAAATTATAAAAAGTTATGGAGTGAACTCTGACATGCCATGTCTTATCTTCTGTGAGTTTGAAAAAATCTGCAGTACTTTTCGTGGAATTTATGGGACACGGCCAATAGTTTTTCCATATTCTTCCCAACTATGCATTAACAATTTAATTAGAAAAATTTTCCCATGGTTTCAAATCTACGCGGGAAGCAAGAGCATGTGAACGTTATTACGTTGGCGTTCTGGACCATGCATACACCTCTTACTATGCATGAATATAGCTGCTTTATCAGGCTACCGCAGCTAACTTCGTGGTCAAAAGAAAAAATGATCTGAAGAAATTCTGGTCGGGAGAAAATATCAGTAAATCGCTTGACATGCGCAATAATGACAACTCATTATTGCGAACGAGTTTTTGAGTATTTCTTTATGTCAATCGGTCAATTGGGATGCTAGATGATCATGAAATCCTGTTTCGCA
The DNA here is from genome assembly GCA_020882725.1 of Aphelinus certus. NCBI lineage: Eukaryota > Metazoa > Arthropoda > Insecta > Hymenoptera > Aphelinidae > Aphelinus > Aphelinus certus. The sequence continues at coordinate 8,788 of JAJGXB010000318.1, forward strand.
TCCAAAAAAAGTCGTTTTGGCTAAATTAATGCCAATGTGAAAATCGAGCGTGCAATATCAAACATTATATAGTGCGGTGTCTTCTGATTGACGCATGGAACACTACCGCGTTCCGTGATAAATGAATGAATCTACGCCACGATGAAGATTCTAAGCAGACAGATCGATAGAGCTGCCATCATTAAAACTTAAATATGTCGATACGTGGGCGTGAAGTGCGTACCTGAAAGTTGTTGTTGTAATTTGTGAACTGTGACTTTAATGCTTCAGAGAAATACGTGAATTTATGATATGGTGCGATTTCATGTGGGACGACGGGATGGCGGCCTTAACTTGTCACGTGACTGGCCCCACGATTATTAGAATCGCATTGTACGGGGCCACGCCACAAATATTGGAACGTCTAGAAGGATGATGTTGAAATCGTGACGCACGGAGCGTAACTCGAGACGGTGGGAGGCGACTAACCGCCTCCCATGGAGCGCGCCACCAAGGGGTTGCAACGGCACCCCCACGAGAGATTAAATACGACCGCCTCAAGCCACTCGGCGGTTAGTCACACGGCAGTCACACGACGATTAGTCGGACGGGAGAGACATGGAAGTTACGCGAGTCACGCGGAGACGGTAGACAGTCCAACGCTCATATTGTATACTAGTATTTGGAATAATTACACGAGCTCTCTCAGAGAAGTGCATAGGGAATAAAGGCACATATAATTCGATCCCTGAGTACTAAGTTATTGCAACCTGATTCGACACGTCGTAACAAAACCTTACCGAGTAAAACGTCTACGGTCAATACCGCAGCCGAGATCTGAACCCAGCGTATACAGGATCACGCCACGTAACGGGCGTAACTTTTACAAAAGATATTGGCATTCCAAATTGAAATAATGAGATCGTGGAAAAAATCCATGAAATTATAGTATTATTAAAATGTGAGTAACCAATCGATATATCATCGATAGAAATAAAAATCTAAATATATCAACTGATAGTACTTCGGTTACAGATTATGTTCGAATTGAGTTAACTGAGATCTGATGAGTAGTTCTTTTAAAATAATTGATTTTTCATGGAGTAATTTTCTGGCCAATTTACCCCGTGTGCGGGGTATATTGGCGTCTATGTCGGGGCAAACTGACGTTCTGTAATTTACATGAGATTAAACTTTATACAATCAACATAAACTATATTTTCTCAAAGAACATCAATATTATTGATCAAATACAATACTTTTCATAACAATTTTGAATTATTATCCATAATTTCCCAAATAAATGATAATGAACAAACATAAAAACAAAATCTTTAACTATTTTGACACACACTGCTAACATATAGTTTTATCACTCTGACGCACTTTTCATGTGCCCACTTTTTACACATTAATCATTAAATCCACGATTCCTGTGGATTTCAGAAAAAAGTTCTTTACAAACATAGCAAGATGATTCGTTTCCTTCCAATTCAACTCTTTTAGTGATATTATCCAAGGATAAATATTGAATTGAATGTAGGATATAAAAAGGAAGTTCATTCAGCAGTAATCATAATAGAACTTTCTGTGTAGAATCTATTTTCATTTGAGTCAGTATATAAGTAAGTTTATCAATAGCACGGTGCGCATCTGTTTTCACTGCGACTTTTCATACACTGTCGCTAAAAACTTTTGGGTTCCCTCCGGAAAATAATTCTAAATCGAGTGGTACATGTGCGTCAAATTGAAAAGTATGGCTTCATGTTTTTATTTTTGGAAATGTTCAAAAATCTGCATTTTTCTTTTCTCATTTTGAGTTTGTATGAAAACTATCAATCCTAGAGTTAAACGGAAGAGAGGTAAAAGTTTCGTTATTAAATTTTGCATGAGGATTTAGTATTTCGAAACATCAATCTCGAAAATTGTTGTTGCAAAATAGATACAAGGAAAAACATGACCCCAAAAAATATGCGATTTTTTTTCAAGTCTTCGAAAATACAAAAAAAATTTCATTTTGATATCTCTGATAGTTTTCGCAAAATCTATTTTTTTAGTAAAAATGAAAAATTGTAATTTAGTCCTTCCGAGATAGCAAATTTTCGAACAGATGCGCACCGTACTACAAATATACCTTCAAATGTAAACAAACAGTATTCATAGAAATACATATTTACGAGCCCATTTACTAAACTATTGCACTGAAATGATATCTGTTTGGCTTCGAAGTAGTAGGATAGACACATATGTGGTTTCATTTTGATTTTTGTCAAAGAGAGTGAGTCACTATTTATCCCATTTCAGAACCTTGGGTTTTTATATATATTTATATCTCATGTTTCTCTCTATATCAAAAGCCAGACCGCCAAATTTTGAACCCCAAGTTGCCCCCCAAATTGCCCCCCCCAATTGCCCCCCTTTTCCACCCTTCTTTCACTCCATTTTTCACCCTCTTTTTCCACCCATTTTTTCACCCCATTTTTCACCCTCTTTTTCCACCCATTTTTTCCCCTTTTTTTCACCCATTTTTTTCACCTCTTTTTCCACTCCCTTTTTTTCACCCTCCTTTTTTCACCCCCCTTTTTTCACCCCTTTTTTATCCCTCTTTCCACCCCTTTTTTCCACCCTTTTTTCCACCCTTTTTTCCACCCTTTTTTCCAACTCTTTTTTCACCCCTTTTTTCACATCTTTTTTCACCCCTTTCTCCACCTCTTTTTTCCATCTTCTTTTTCCACCCATGTCTTCGAATAAATTATTTATTTCCAATAAATATGCAATGGTCCGATCTCCTGGAAATTTCGCACACAGGTTAGTCGCGGCAAAATCTAGGCCGAGTTCAATTTTCAATAAAATCCGTTGTTTATTTACCTAGCAACCGTTCCTAACGTGTTATCTCACGAATCTTCATAAGTGCTCATTGGGACTATGAGAGTTGATGAGAATCGAAGAGAATCGATGAGATATTTCCCATAGCAACCACTGTTGATATCCTTAGCAACCGTTGCTTCGAAAGTTGGAAACTCAATTTTAAGTTACACTCGATGACCAAGAAAACTGAATTGTTATATTTGCTCCATAGCAACCGTTGTTTACCTCCCTAGCAACCATTGCGAAGGTTGGAAATGATCAATCTATGACCCATGTCCATAATTTTCGATTGCAAAGGACACAAAATCTTCCCACTTAGCTCCTCAGTAACCGTTGTTAAACGCCCTAGCAACCGTTGCCAAGGGAAACAAAAAGTAAGTTTCGTTTCCAGTATTTTCAACTGCACAGGATACAAAATCTCCGTTTTACCCATAGCAACCATTGTTTACGTGTCTAGAAACCGTTGCTGCAGTAGGAGGAAAGGACTGAATATTATTTTGGACAAGTTTTTTTCAATATAAATCCACATATTCGTCGAAATTACCGTTTATTTACATCCCTAGCAACCGTTGTTTTGGAAGCTGGAAAAACAGTTTTAAGTCACACTCGATGGCCAGAGGCACTAAATTGTTATATTTGTTCCATAGTAATCGTTTTTTACATCCCTAGCAACCATTACGAAGGTTGGAAATTATCAATTTATGACCTATTTCCATCATTCTCTACGGCAAAGGACACAAAATCTTCCCAAATAGCTTTTCAGTAACCGTTGTTTACCGCCCTAGCAACCGTTGCTAAGGGCAAGAAAAATTCACGTAAGTTTCGTTTCCAGTATTTTCAACTACACAGGATACGAAATCTCTATTTTACCCATAGCAACTATTGTTTACGTGTCTAGCAACCATTGCAATCTTACTCAAAATCTGCTGCTAAAAATCTGAAATGGAACACGCGGAATATCCAAACCAAAAAATATGATCTAGCACATGTCACTATTAACCTAAAGTTAAACCCACTATTAATCTGAAAACCGCTGCCAAGTGCCTTAGCAGTATGCTTTCTCAAAGAGGCTTCAACATCACCCACCAACGCGTCCCAAACCTGTATTTTCAGCTTTCCACTAGCGTAAATACTATCATCTATTTTTCAAAAATTACAAAAAAATTATTTAATCAATTCAATTCGTATCTTTGTGACTGTGTAAAGTGTCGTTCTTTTTCAATCGACCAAACTATGTTGCGAGTGTTGATGTCTGACCGGGCTCTCTTATTATTTGATCAAATGCAACAAAGCAAACTGCTCTAGGTTCTACACGATGCGAGACATTTGGACCTGCATACTTTTTCGATCAGTTCATCTTGTGACTGTCATACGGTTAAATGGCGGTCAAAATCGATCCGCACTGCCCTTAAGTCCGTATTTAGCACACTTGAAGACTCATTTTGATCATTTTCGACGGCAAAAGACACCAAATTTTCCCAATTTTCTCTATAGTACGTTGAAAATACTGGAAACGAAACTTACATCAATTTTTTTCCCCATTAGCAACGGTTGCTAGGGCGGTGAACAACGGTTGCTAAGGAGCTAATTGGGAAGATTTTGTTCTTTGCCGTCGAAAATGATGGAAATAGGTCTTAAATTATTAATTTCCAACCTTCATAATGATTGCTA
>JAJGXB010000320.1:0-13285 GCA_020882725.1 Aphelinus certus
GAGAGAGAGAGAGAGAGAGAGAGAGAGAGAGAGAGAGAGAGAGAGAGAGAGAGAGAGAGAGAGAGAGAGAGAGAGAGAGAGAGAGAGAGAGAGAGAGAGAGGGAGAGAGAGAGAGAGAGAGAGAGAGAGATTAGAATAGATTATATACGTTTATTAATGTACATTATGTTGTACAATAAAAATAATAGTGGAATAAAGTATACATATGGTAAAAACAAAATAAAGCAAATATATAATACATAGTTTGACTAAAAATAGGTGAAATGGAGAGGTAAGTGTGTTAAAGTGAACGAGTGCAAAGAGGGTGCGTGAAGAACAGTAAATAAATGAGGTAAATGGAATGACTTAAGTACTAAGAGAAATACCTTCGCGGTCAAAAATAAATTTAAAGATGTGGTGCTTAAACATGGCGAATGAGTCGATGTTGCGAATATGGGGAGATTGTTCCAGATGTAGGTCGAACTGATGAAGAATGAGTTCCTGGTCGACTCCAGTCTGAACGGAGGAACGACAAGGGGCCTTTGACACTTACCCCTTACAGGCCTCTGGCTAGTATTTAGCTGATAGCGATTCGCGAGGTAAGTTGGCCTACCACTGGCCAGGATTTTGTAGAGAGTACAAGCCGAGAAGTACTCCCTATGACCAGAGCCAGTGAGCCAGCCAAGCTGACGCCTGTAAGGAGTGATGTGCTCGCGCCTCTTACACCATAGATGTATCTGATCCCCGTGTTGAGGATACGCTGAATAAGGAGATCCTGTTCATCGGAAAGGTCAGAGAGCACTAGAGAGCAGTAGTCTACCACGGGAAACAAAAGCGCCTGAATAAGGTGCTTTTTGAGCGCAAGGGTGGTGCTGCGCCTGAAATGGTGGAGGCGGTACATAAGCGAGTTGGCTTTTTTGCAGATGGAAAGAACATGCAGCCTCCAATCCAGTTTGGCGTCTAGCACCACACCAAGGCTGCGTACAGAAGATTCAATTGGGACCGGGGTGCCATTTATCACTATGGAGTGGTTTTGTGCCGATTTGGAGAATGGATTGAATTATAGCCAGTGCCAAATGAAATTGCTTTGGTTTTTTCAACATTGAGTTTGAGATGATTAAGAGCGGCCCACTCAGCGATTCGAGAACCGACTCTGCTTAGAGCAGCAAGCGCCGCGTCAAGGTCAGACAGGTTGCACTGGAGATACACCTGAAGATCATCAGCATAGACAATATACTTGATGTTAGCAGGGGAGTGTCTAGCCACATCCCTTATATAAAGAGCATACAGCAGGGGGCCAAGAACTGAGCCTTGAGGGACGCCACAGTTGACGTCGGGAAAGTTAGAGCGGTCACCGTTCCGGCCCCTCACTGCCTGCCTCCTAGCGCCAAGATAGGACCCGAGCCACCTTAGCGCGCCCGATGAAAAACCCATATCAGAGAGTTTGCGTAAGAGCGTGACGTGGCAGACTGTATCGAAAGCCTTGCTGAAATCGAACAGGAGCATCGCAGTCACCATCCTTCTGTCCCTGCCGCAGCGAATGTCATCAGTGAGTTTGAGTTGGGCTGTCTGTGTACTATGCCTGGCTCGGAAGCCAGATTGGAACTCATCAAGGAGATTATTTGCTTCAACGTAAACAGTGATTTGATCTGAGGCAATTCTTTCAAGTGTTTTTGACAGAAAACTAAGCAGAGAGATAGGGCGGAAGTCACCCAGGCATGTGGGAGAGGGCACCTTGTTAAGAGCAAGCACAAGAGATTGTTTCCAGCTACAGGGAAAAATAGACTGGGATAGCGAGAGATTGAAAATTTTAACAAGATGCGGCCCAAGGGAGGGGAGAGCCGCATGAACGAACCTCTGGGGAATCTCATCAATGTCCACCGCCTGCGACCTCTGTCTGACGATGGCCCTCTCTAGTGACTGAAGCGTGATTTCAGAAAAGTTGAAACCGGTCGAGTGCTCAGGGAGCGCAGACAGGTAGTGAGTGAGCGAGGGTGCCTGAGCGTCATAAGAGGTCGAGGCAAAGTGAGCATTGAGATCATCCACGGAGAAGTGCGACATGTTTCTCTCGTGATCCGGGCAGATTCCCAAATGCCTGAGTTCCCTCCAGACTTCCTTGGGGTCGGATAGGCCTCTGATCCGGTCATAGTAGTAGTCGAGTCGCGCAGATTCTACAAGTCGATGGGTCTCGTCACGTACCCGTCTGTAGTGGAGCAAGTCTAAGTAGCATTTTGTACGTTTGTAGCGTCTGTAGAGTCGATTGCGTTCCTTAATGAGCTGAGAGTGATCGTTGGTGAACCAAGGATGCCTGCGTTTCTTTCTATGTTTGACTGTTTTTAAGGGCGCAAAAGAGTCAAGTGCAGAATTTATGTGAGTATAGAGGCAGTCAAATCCGTTTGAGAGTGAGCAGTCGGAGTCATCGAGGGCTGACCAATCACAGCCAGCCAGGTAATCGTTAAGGGCAATCGAATCGATTGATTTAAAATCACGATAAGAGTAGTCAGATTGAATAACCTTAGGAATAGAAATATCAAGGGTGGCGCTGATCCAGTCATGCCCTGCGATGAAGGGGGTGTCAGATTTGTGGAAGTCAAGTACTGTATCAAGTTCGTCGATGATGCAGAGATCAAGCCAGGTGTCGGAGTCCGGAGTATGATGAGTGGCACCGTAGGGAATTAGTGCAAGGGAGTTCTCGTCCAAGAACCCACGTATGATATTTGCATCAGTGCTAGACGATAGCTGATCTGCGTTAAAGTCGCCAAGTATGACCTTGGAGCTGTAGTCGTGCATATACATCGCGAGGTCCGGGAAGAGGTTAGTTCCCTGCACAAGTGGAGCATGGGGTGGACGGTATACCACACCAGTAAATATCGGATTGCCTCCACTGGGAGTGATCTCACAGAGGATATATTCAGGGAATGTTTCAAGTGGGGTCCAGATTTCTGTTGAGGTGCAGAGCAGTGGCGAAGAGCGAATTATGGATGAACAATGCGACACCTCCTCCAGTAGTTCTGCGATCCTGCCTGAACAGGGTAAAATCATCAAGAACAATGATGTGGGGGGCCAGTTTGGTTTCAGTCACAGCTATTACGTGGAAATGAGGGCGAGAGGCTACGAAGTGCCTGATCGCTCCAATGTGAGCACTAATAGAGTTCGCATTGAAGTGCCAGACACGGAGTCCCTCCCTCACGGCCGTCGTGGAGTTGAGCAAGGATTGATGATGCGAGTTAGTAAATGAGCTGTTAGGAGGTGATTTCGGTGAGGTGATGGACTGAGGTGAGTGCGAGAGATCGGTGAGATGAGTGTGAGATAATGAGTTGATGGAACATGAGTGAATTATTCCGGAGAGGAGAAAAAACGTTCCAGATCAGCGAGTGAAGAAATGCGAGTGGCTGTGTCCCCTTTTTTCCTTCGGGCGAAGATGGCTCCTTGATGGATGTACGAGGTGCAATCACCGCCCTGACCGTTGTGCTCCCTCAGCTTAGCACGGACGGTACGATGAAGTGAATGAGTTTCTTTAGGAAGGAACTCATTGACATTGAGTGGAAGATTTTCTATGGGAAGAGGCACTCCCGCCGCTTCAAGCAGATCACTGCTGATGCTAGAGGTCATTACCTTACCTCTCCTGATTTTGGCACGAATGATGTTGGTAACGTGGGCTGGGGAGGTAAGGGTGACCACCAGCAAAGGCCTGCGGTACGGTGGTGGCGCCGAGGTGGACTGCTGCACTGCCGAGGACGTAGAGGTAGGAGGATCACTAGAAGCAGCCTGACGGGGACGGATGTAGCGAGCAGTTGCCACGTCTGAGGGCAGAAGACCACTGTGGATGGTGGAGAAAGCGGCAAAGGCGAGTTTCCGAAGATCAGCCCCGGCCTCAACGTCGAGTCCAGTGACAACAACGTCCGCAGAGAGCTCCCTGTGCTGGCTGGTGATCTCATTCAGCTTATTACAAAGCGAGTTGTTGATACGCTCTAGATTACGGATTCTGGTGTCAGTCTCCGAAGCCAGAGTCGCCAGTCGCCAGCAAGTTCTCCAGACTCCAAGGTACCACCGCCAGAAATAATGAGTGAGCAAACACGCTCCTGTCCCTCACGGAGTTCAGCCATTTTGGACTCAATGGCGCGCAAGCGCGACTCGTGGGACTCCACCCTGGTGTCCGTCGCCTCAACGCGGCTGACGAGGTCAGGGAGGGATTGGAGGTCGCACTGGATTTTGGCGATTGATGCCTCCATGGAGTCGAGCTTGTCCATTTTGTCCATCTTGGCGAGAATGCGACGAAGGATGTCATCCTGCTGGTCATTTCTACAAGACGAGAATGAGCTAGATCTTGAGCGGACGCCTGTAGAGCCAGCAAGAGACACGTTGTCGAGCGGGGTGGGAGTGGTGGACGGTGTGGGGTGTCCAGAATCCGGGGGGCAGGACTGAGTACCACCGGGGAGCCGACCAGCCAGGGATGAGCCGGCTGAAAGAGCCGGAGCACAGTGAGTGCAGCAGCGGACAGGCTTGCCACCGGATTGCACCGTGACAAATGCCATGCAGCACTTGTGCCAGTGCTTGGCACAAAAAGCGCAAGGGTTGACCAGCATGTTGCTGCGCGATGGCTTGCTGCACTTAGCGCAGATCAGCAGGTCCTCCTGTCTCACCTTACGCCTAGCGTCATTGGCAGATTGGTTCGCCTTGACATCTGATTTAGCAGTCGAATTAAGAGGTGGAGCCATATCCGGTACAGCGGACAGTCTAAGTTGACTAGCTAAATAGAAAAAGGAAAATGATGAAAGAACAACCTTCCGATATAGAATCGGCTGCAGGCGAGAGGCGAAAAATCAGCTGCGGGCGCACTGCGATGCAGAGTTGGCCTAATGACGCTTGGTGGGCCGAGCGGGGAGCGAGGCGGGCGAGCGCAGCGAGGCCGTGGTGGGAGCAGAGCGGGGCGGAGCGAAGGCGAGCGGCGAATTGATGACTGCCCCCACTATAGGCTGTCGATAAATTATCGATTGAGCCCAGCAGCTGGCAAGGAAGGCAGGAGACCACGTGTTTCAGTGAATATAAATAATATAAACACTCACTGACACACGGCTGCTAGCGAAAAATTATGCAAAAATGCAAATTTGTTGACACAAAGAGCACTGGAACTGGTCACCTACACTTCACTCACAGCAGTCAGAAAAGTCAAAAGTCAAAGTCGAAAGTGCAACAACAATAACAATCACCGCAGCAACAACAACAATCAGCAACAGCAACAATCAGCACTCACACCACACAACAGCAATGTAACTGTGAAGGCGGGAAATGAGCGCGGCAAGCAGCGTCGTCGAGGCAGCGGGAAAGGCGGCGACAAACAGGGCAACGTAACCTCAAAGCGGGTAGAAACGGCAAACTCCGGCTCAGGATGAAATAGCAGGTCCAGTCATTGAAGAAAATAGCAGGAGCCGACGAAGCCGAAGTCACCCGCACGAGGAGAGCACACCCTGGATGGTACACGGCCGAGGAACAATCAAAAAGCGAGGAGCGAGAGGCGACACGTCTGCACTCGTCAAGAGAGAGAGAGAGAGAGAGAGAGAGAAAGAGAGAGAGGGAGGGAGGGAGAGAGAGAGAGAGAGAGAGAGAGGAGTGAGTGAGTGAGACCAAGTGTCGATGTGTTATCGGCTGAGCACTATACCAATGTAGGTGGATAGTTGATATAGTAATTGTTAAAAATACAATATCAACTTATATATAGCTTACTACAAACCACGCTCGCGAATAAGCACACTCTCTTACTAAATGTTTGTAAAGCATTGCACTAGGAATCACTTTTCACAGATTGTTTTCAGAGGATAAAACGTTGTTTATAATTACACAGCTCCACCAAAAAAAAAGAAAAATTGAACCAGAGACTGGACCACCCTACTTCTATGTATTTTTGGCTGATGAATCCGAATCCGAGGTCCGTCTAGCTCCATCACCCCTGCGTTTAGCCATAACCTCAAAAATATGGCGGACGACATATCGATGAGATCGATATTTTGCAAAACAAAAAATTCTATTCTATTTTACATGAAAAAATAAAAGAAAACTGTCCTCAGCGATTTTCCGATTTGTCGCATACTTTTTGGGTAAAAAAAATCAGAAAGTTTGACGGCTAGTGGGCCGGATTCAAAATTCATAATAAACTATGCGACGAATTGAAAAAATACCAGGAACAGTTCTATCTAATTTTTCACATAAAATCTGAAAAAAATTTATGTTTCGCAAAATGATGATTTTAAAAATTTCTTTTGTGGTTATGTCTAAACGCAGGGGTGATGGAGCTTAACCCATTAGCGCCCAAACGGCCGCTCGACGGCCGTTTTTTTGACCGATAGATTTCATATGATCATAATGGTTCAAAAAATTTGAGAAGAACATTTTCTTGTACAAAATTTTGTCAGCTTTCCGATTCCGTTACTTTTATCTCGATTAAATGAACGCCCTCATTGTTAGAAACAATTTATTGCAAAAAAACACAAAATTTCGAGTCAAAATTTTGTTTTATGTCAACCGTAAACCATAGAAACCGGTCGCAACGAACCCCGGGAAGTGAATTTCGAGCGTCCAAGGAACTTAAACTAAAAGTTGGCATAGTTGTGATTGTTCAAATTTATTTTTGGAAGACCCAAAATGGCGGCCGACCGAAAAAATTGTAGCTTCCAACTTGGAATTGTTTTTCTCGAAAACTATGGGTCAAAGAAAAAAATTCTTAGGAACAAAAAAGTCTTAGAATCACCTGAAGAACACTCTCGAATTTTTTCAGAATTTTTTGATGAAATTTTTCAAAATTTTGAATCTTCAAATTCTCAAAAAAACGCAAATTGCTTAAAAACTTTTTGAGAATATTCTTCGAGGAATTTTAAAACATTTTTGTTCCTCTAAATTTTTCGATTCGCCGGCTAGGAAACGCACGGAAAAATTTCTAAAAAATAATTTCATTATTTTTTTTCTCAAAAACTATAGATCAAATCAAAAAAATTATGGAAACAAAAAGTCTCAAAATTACTTAAAGAACATTGTACATTACTATTTTTGCATCTTCCTAATTTCGTGTTTATTTCGTCAGATAGGTTGATAAATTATCCTGAGCAATAATCAAAGTATGGGAAGACTAGTGATTTTACTAACATGAATCTAGTAGTTTGAGGCAGGGAGTTTTTGCACTTGCCAATTCGGTGAAGTGCAGCGAAACTTTTCTCCACTGTTATGGAGCATTGCGGCCTCCATGCCAACGTATTATCAATGGTTATTCCCAAGATTTTCGGTGATTCAGTAATCTCGATTGTTTCTCCGCAGATTGTTAAGATGTTTTGTTGGTCAATTTTTGTCACGTAACCAATGGATCCAGTCCACATAGCTTGGGATTTTTAACTATTCATAGGAAGCCCATTATTCTTGGACCCGTTGGTAATTCTCCGTAGGTTAGAATTTGCATTTTCAATTATTCGATCCATCTCATGAAATTTTCCGCGTAGGAATAAATTGAAATCGTCCACATACAGCCCGTAATCACAATTGACAAGGATCCTTTGCAGATCATTGATCTGAATTGAAAAAATAGCGTACCCAGCTTGGATCCCTGAATTATACCAATTAATTTCTCCAGGTAGTCGGATAGTTGTCCATCGGGTCCTTCAACTCTTTGCATCCTTCTAGTAAACAAATTACGTATCCATTGAGAAACAAAAGCAGTGTTGGGGATGTTGTTGAAAACAAATCTAACGCACGTGTTGAGTGGGCGATGTAGCTTGATATCTTGGTAATCATAGATTTGTGTGAGTATCGGGACGCTGTAGTCGAAATGGGGGAAAATGAGTGACTCGATGAGGTTTTTCGCGAGTTGAAGCGATAAGGCATGTCGGTGAAATCTTAACGCGTACAGTGCCCAGTATACTTTGCGTGATACATCGTTGATCTGCTTATTTCAGTTTAGAGTAGATGTAATATGGAATCCAAGATGCTTTATAGAGCTGGAAAAACTAATAGGCATATTGGCGATTACGAGTTTGGGCAAGTTGACAATGTTCAACGTCTTGATATAGTACTAGCTACCCAAAATAATGGCAGTGGTTTTGCTTGAGTTGATCTCCCTCGTGGAAAAAAGTTCTGTCTATTTCTGTTCATTACTATTCATTTCTGTTCATTGCTGTTTATTTCTATCTATTACTGTTCATTTATGTTTGAAACTGGACGAATTTGGCCTGTTTGCACAAAAATGAACAGAAATGAACAGGAATGAACAGGGATAAATAAAAATGAACTGAAATGAATAAAAATGAGTAAAATTATTTTATAAAATTATTTTTCATGTCAAATGCAGGAAATTTTTTAAATTCAATATTCAATTCAATGTATGATTCGATAATCATTATGAATAAATGATTTAACACCCTTTTTTGCTATTGAAAACTGTTGAAAACGATTCTCGACGTTACGATCATGTAATTATAGTATAACTTGACTGTAAAATACTTTTAATAAATGAAAATCAATGTTGATGAAGTACCAGTTGAAAGGTAAGAGAAGAAAATAACTGTTCTTATTTGAAAAGCATTTATTATATACAACTCACACTATTAAATTATGAATAATTGTCAATCTCCCAGACTCCCAAACATAATGTTAGAAATGAAATTTTTATCATTAACATTCATTAATATACATTGGTGTTTGATGTCACGTGGATTACATGAATGAATTCTGTCTTGTCGCCGAATACATTCTTTAATATGCGTGATTCTTTGATATGCGTGACTTTCAAAATCTTCCATAAATTCATGTACTCTGTTACTTATTTTGAAGTTTGTTGCAAAAGTTGGGATACTTTTATAAAATAAATATCGCTTTGAAACTTGAACTGCAATATCTTTTGGGCTTTTTTTCAGTTTCAATAGTAAGCGATTTTCATTTTCAAAACCAAATGCATCATGTACGAACAATGGTCCCAGATTTCGAACACTGTCTACTAGGTGAAGCAATAAATGTACATTATAAGTCATTTGTTCTTTCCCAAAATATCTCTGGAAATCGAGAACAAATTGCACAATCAACTTTTCAGCACGATTCAACATTGTATCTGAAATACTGTCACACATAAAAATTTGAATGACTACGACGAATTTTGAGAGGTTATTCAAATATTTTTTCAGCAAAATTCCATCCAAACAAATTATACAATGATATAAAAGCCATGATCGCCATTCAGATGCTTTCCACATATTCCTTTCGTCTAATGATCTTGGCTTTCGCGTTATGGAGTTTGAAGGTTTGATGCCTATCAAACGATTATTAATCATAGATTTTAACACTGGAGATCCAACGTAGAAATGTTCACCATATTTGCTCAAAAGAATATCCGTACCTCAAAAAAACCTTTTTTAGAAAAAGTAAAAATGTTGCGTCAAGCATGTGGCAGAACTAGTTTATTTCTTATATTGCTTAAAAAAAATGAAATCCATAATAGACACATGAGTCAATTTATTATTTCATCAGTATTCATTCTGATTAATTCCTCATATAGTTGGAGTATCACGTATTCTTATTACAGTTTAGATACTATAGGAGACGTTGTCAACTTTAACTAACCAATTACGAAAAAACTTACCAGAATGCTCTTAGGTACCTCATCAATTATTTGAAGAACTAATGACGAACCAAATTGACGCCACTTGGTAGGCATTTTTAACGTCTTAACCCATTAACGTCCAAAATGTCAAAATTTCTTGCACGTTTTCAGAGTGATTATTTCCTATGTAATCGGCGTTGAAAAAATTTTTGAACCACATACTCTGATGTAAAATTTCATGCTCTTTTAGAATCCGTTTCCAGAATCATGATAAATTCCACAGGAAAAGAGATATGCTCGATTGAAACATAAAAAACACCTAAATTTTCGAAAAAAAAAATTTTCAGGATTTTTTTTCGAAGTGTTACGGTGAAGATATCACCTTGCGACCGTGATCAAAGGTAATCATGGGAGTTGAAGTTTAACAGGGGATTTTTTTGTTGACCTTGAACCATCTCTTCTTTACAAAATGGCGGAAAAAACGAATTTTTTTTTTTCAATCTTCATCAACTTTTTTCTTAAAATCTATGGACTTTAGAGAAAAATTTATAAGAACAAAAATGCCTTAGAATCGCTCGAGGAATATTGTCGAATTTTTTCAGAATTTTTTGAGACATTTTTGAAAATCCCATTTCCCAAGTTTCCCGGAAAATCAAAAATTGTCTCAAAAAATTGTGAAAAAATTTGAGAGTGTTCCTCGAGTGATTCTGAGACATTTTCGTTCTTATCAATTTTTCTCTAAAGTCCATAGATTTCGAGAAAAAAATTGATAAAAATTGAAACGAGTTTTTATTTTTTCAACTTTATCAATTTTTTTCTCGAAATCTATGGACTTTAGAAAAAAATTCATAAGAACAAAAATGTCTTAGAATCACTCGAGAAACATCCTAAAATTTTTTCAGAATTTTTGGAGACAATTTTGAAAATTCCATTTCCCAAGTTTCCCGGTCTCAAAAAATTCTGAAAAAATTTAAGAATGTTCCTCGAGCGATTCTAAGGCATTTTTGTTTCTATGAATTTTTTTCTAAAGTCCATAGATTTTGAGAAAAAAGTTCATGAAGATTGAAAAAAAAAATTCGTTTTTCCGCCATTTTGTAAAGAAGCGATGGTTCAAGGTCAACAAAAAAATTCCCTGTTAAACTTCAACTCCCATGATCACCTTTGATCACGGTTGCAAGGTGATATCTTCACCGTAACACTTCGAAAAAAAATCCTGAAAATTTTTTTTTTCGAAAATTTAGGTGTTTTTTATGTTTCAATCGAGCATATCTCTTTTGCTGTGAGTTTTATCATGATTATGGCAACGGATTCTGAAAGAGCATAAAATTTTACATCAGAATATGTGGTTTAAGAATTTTTTCAACGCCAACCACATAGGAAAAAATCACTTTGAAAACGTGCAAGAAATTTTAACATTTTGGACGTTAATGGGTTAAGAATAATAATATTTCACTAAATCACTGGATGTGAAGATTATCATAGAAATATTATACAAATATTTATAATTTACTGAGACATATGATCAATAGTTTGAATTATTAATATTTGTCTCTTCGAAAGACAATGAAAGTATTGATAATAGAAGAATATATAAAGTCTATCTGAATTATAGGATTAACTGCATTGCAATTACGATACAAAAATATATTTGAAATAAATCAAACGATTGAGGAGAGTTTGTGAAACCGTTTAACTAGAAATAAATAGGTAATGAAGAATATTATATGTCAGTTTAATAAGGCATTCAAAGATATTCGATCCTACCAAGTGTAAGTTTGAAAAAATCTGCATTACTTTTCGTTGAATCTATGGGACACGGTCAATAGTTTTGCCATATTCTTTCTAACTATAATACATTAACAATTTACTTTCAATCCCATGGTTTCAAATCTACGCGGGAAGCAAGAGCATGTATACGTGTTACGTACTATGCGAGAACATAGCTGCTTTATCAGGCTACCGCGGCTAACTTCATGGTGCTACAAAAAAAAGATCCTAACAAAAATCTGGTCGGGAGAAAAAATTAGTAGATCGCTTGACACTGTACTCCAAACTCATTATTGCAAACGAGTTTTTGAGTATTTCTTTTTGTCGATCGCTCAAATGGGATGCTAGATGAGCATTAAATCCTGTTTCGCATCCAAAAAAAGTTGTTTTGACTAAATTAATGCCAATGTAAAAATCGAGCGTGCGATCTCAAACATCATATAGTTGCGGTGTCTTCTGCTTGACGCATGGAACACTACCGCGTTTCGTGATACTGTTCTACAACTCCAAGAACTGAATGCATACTTTCTGGGGAAACGCAGTTAACCAAATTCAAATAGTTCAAGTTCATCAAAATCGACGGTCCTTTAACACCTTCTATTTCAGTTTGATTTATCTTTCCATTCTCATCATCTATTGAAGTTGAAGCTAGCATGGCATTTATTATTTTTTCATGTGTGCGTGATAAAGGTAAATTATTTTTTTCTATTGGATACTTCCTCACTCCATCAACATTTTCAGTAGGATGGTAACAAAATGAGCATCCAAATTTGCCATTGAATTGATTCATGTTTAAAATACTACATCTGCACACAGAATCTACACTGAGACATGTAGGCACTAATCTTAAAACAACTGGGATTCCTTGCCTATTCCATGTTACACCATCATTTGATAATTTGTTGAGTACATCGACGAGTGGCTTAAAAAATTCATTCATAACTGGCTTTTCTTGGTCAACCCATACACCTATCAATATCATATTTTTATTCCTGACTTTAAGCGGTAACTCATTGATTTTCCAAATAAACTGGCCAGCAAGTTTTTGGACTGGAATCAGCAGTTTGGCAGCCATCGGTGTTGAGAATATATGGGGCGTTTCGCCTCAATCCCCCCAGCGCTGCGCGCGAGCGCCGAAACATGCCGTTTTCAACTCGTGTTTACGATGCCAAAATGTCCCTGAGAAAATGATTCGATAGGTCATTTCCATGTAGTTTTTTCTCAGCTTTCCAACGGTGTAATTAGTTTTCCGGAAATTTTTCATTTTCATCCCCAAAAAATATAAAACATCGCATATCTCAAAAAGTATATTTTTAATATTTTTTTTAATGGTCTCAATCGAAAGCTGAGGATTTTTTACGTAGGAAAATATGTTTTTCAAGGAGTGCACGAATGATTTTCTCTGAGAAATAGAACGTCGAAAAATAGACGTAGCGCTACTCCGGCGCACGGAGCGCGTGAGCGCCAATCATGCTGTTTTCAACTCTCCCCAACGATACCAAAATGCATCTGAGAAAATTATATTATGAGTCGATCCCATGTTATTTTCCCTCAGCTTTCCAATGGTGTTGTCAGTTTTCCGAAAATTTTCCATTTTCATCCCCAAAAAATAAGAAACATCGCATATCTCAAAATAGTATATTATGCAACTAGTGCGTGAAATGCGATTTCACGCACCAGTGTGACAAGCCCACGAGTCGCCGGCGAAGCCGGCGAACGAGTGTTAGGCGGTCACACGAGTGCGTGGAATCGCATTTCACGAGTTGCATACGATATTTTATGTTATAAGTGATCCAAACGCGAATTTCACTCATCGAGATTTGAGTGCGTGAAATGCAATTTCACGCACTAGTGCGTGAAATATTTTACGCATCGGTTTCCGTGTGTGAAATATTTCACGCATCGATTTCCGTGCGTGAAATGCGATTTCACGCACTAGTGTGTGAAATATTTCACGCACGGAAA
>JAJGXB010000321.1:0-13283 GCA_020882725.1 Aphelinus certus
TATGGAACTTTGAAAGAAATCGGGAAAAAAATTATTCCATAAACAATTGCGCCTTAGCGAGGAGAACCCGACACCGTTCGAATTAGTCGGCTACGAGGTAATCTCGCCGAGTTATGGAACTTTGAAAGAAATCGGGAAAAAAATTATTCCATAAACAATTGCGCCTTAGCGAGGAGAACCCGACACCGTTCGAATTAGTCGGCTACGAGGTAATCTCGCCGAGTTATGGAACTTTGAAAGAAATCGGGAAAAAAATTATTCCATAAACAATTGCGCCTTAGCGAGGAGAACCCGACACCGTTCGAATTAGTCGGCTACGAGGTAATCTCGCCGAGTTATGGAACTTTGAAAGAAATCGGGAAAAAAATTATTCCATAAACAATTGCGCCTTAGCGAGGAGAACCCGACACCGTTCGAATTAGTCGGCTACGAGGTAATCTCGCCGAGTTATGGAACTTTGAAAGAAATCGGGAAAAAAATTATTCCATAAACAATTGCGCCTTAGCGAGGAGAACCCGACACCGTTCGAATTAGTCGGCTACGAGGTAATCTCGCCGAGTTATGGAACTTTGAAAGTTAAAATCGAAAAATACAAAAAACTCGAAAAAATTATACAACCGAAGCACTGAGCCGCGGTGTGGATATCAATGCACTTGAAAAAAATCAGAGGTGCATGCTCTGGCCAGGAATCGAACCCCGATCCACTGGGCTAGGGTCAAGAGTCTTATCCACTGAGCCACCGCGGCTACACCGCTGCTAGGTGAGCACTTGGAAATTCATCTGAATAGAAAGTTTCAATCGTCATTGACTTTGTATTGAGCTATTGGCTCATAATTTCGATAAGCCTAAAATCTTAACCTCAAGCGGGAGTGAATATATAATTATAATATCATTTTACAGTTATATTTTCGTAAAAATAACACTTGAAGCTCATTACAACTTTAAATTCGAGGTTATATGGGTGACTTATTGTAAATCAAATCAACGACCTATTTTAGTGATCCATCTTAGTGTATCTTGAAATTTGAGGTTAAATGGGTTCACTAATTAACGACCCGTTTTAATGATTCATCTTAGTGTATGTTGAAAATTGAGGTTATATGGGTTCACTAATTGTAAATCCAATAAGCGACCCATTTTAGTTCCAGCAGTGACCACCAGGGGGCGAGGCGCTTCTCGCAACAGAAACAAAGAGGTCTACGGTATAAGTACTGGTCAATCACAAGTCTCATTGCTCGCACATGTTGAGCTATGAGTGGTCATTTGATGTTATATGGGTTCACTAATTAACGACCCCATTAATAATCCAATTAATGACCAATTTTAGCGACCCATCTTACTGTATCTTTAAATTTGAGGTTATATGGGTTCACTAATTGTAAATCCAATAAGCGACCCATTTTAGTTCCAGCAGTGACCAACAGGGGGCGAGGCGCTTCTCGCAAGAGAAACAAAGAGGTCTACGGTATAACTATAGGGCAATCAGAGGTCCCAGTTACTCATTGCTCACATTCACTTGAGCCAGAGTGGTATCCCCTTTCAGCTTTCATCGACTTTTCCCCGTCTATTGGCTTATATTTTCCAATAAGCATAAATTCTCTACCGTAATTGGGAGTGAGAAAAAAAGAATTTCTATGTTATATCCTAGTGATATTTTTGAAAATATAATTCTTTCCACTTTATACTCTCAGTATAACTTGGAATTTTTTATATTCTTTACTTATTCAAAAGATTGAAATAACCACTGAAGTCATTGGAAAACTTCTTCCAATGCTTGATATTTCTCTTCTGTTATCATTTCATTATTTGAAAAGGTTTTGGTATCCAAAATTTTAATTTCAATTACAATTTTGGACTTGTCTCATTTAGGGATGGATTCAGAGCAGGAATCGAGCTCTTTGAAAAATTTCTTACTTCATTTGGAAGTATTTGGGCTATCCGGGGATTAGTTTTAGTGGAGCAACGTGCCACTTTGAAAACGCGTTTTTCCTTTTGGGAAGATATTAGGCTATTCGGGTATTAATTTTAGTGGAGCAACGTGCCACTTTAAAAATCACGTGGTTTCTTATGGAAGATATAGGGGTAGTCGGGGATAACTTGTAGTGGAGCAACGTGCCACTTTAAAAAACACGTGGTTCCTTCTGGAAGATAGGGATACACGGAGATAACTTGTAGTAGAGCAGCGTGCCACTTTAAAAAACACGTAGTTCTTTATGGAAGATATTGGGCTATTCCGGGTTAGGTTTCAGTGGAGCCACGTGCCACTTTAAAAAACACGTACTTTGAGGGATAAGTTTATGGATAATGGGGCTTTGTACTAATATTTTTCATTTTTTTCTTTGTTTTAGGTACTAGCGGCACTTCATCGGCGGTAGTAGACTTCAGCGGCGGCAGAGGACTTTAGCGGCGGCAGTGGACTTCAACAGCGGGCTTTTTCCTAACATTCTTTCTTCTTTTCTTTGTTTCAGGTTCTAGCGGCACTTCATTGGCGGCAGTGGACTTCGGCGGCGGCAGTGGACTTCAACAGCGGTGGTAAGTATAAATAATTCAATAATAATATAACATTTCATTTATATCTTATTTATAATTTTAATCATTTTTCGGCTTTCTTCATAACATTCAGGTGTTAGGGAAATGGGATTTAGTTTGCGGGTTGGGGGGTGAGGGCTGGGTACCTGATGTCACGGTCAGACTCTCCAGGGTACGGAACCCGGTGGATGTACTCTTCAATCTAAATGATGATTGGGGATGATCTCCTGGTGAAAGCTGACCGAAGAAAGGTCAGGGGAAGGCAAGTTAATTACTCGCCCAATGAGAATATAAACGCCTTGTTGGAGGGTCTTGCCTGGTGTTTCCGTACCTCAACTACTTCTGTCTAACAGGGTAGTTACGGGGAATCCCTTGCACGGTACTCCAGTTCCGGGGAGATGGTCGGGGTGGCTTTCACTCTGAGAGTAATTCGAAGACTGGTGAACATCACCGACCATCGCCGCAAAAAGGGTAAGGGTAGCCGTGGTAAACAAGCCCTTGGGAGTTATTCCAACTCTAAGTTCTCGATGGTGGTAATAATTTTCGAATGAAATATCAATGATCCAATCGAGTTCTTGGGGGATAACTAAAACATTGCGCGCTTAATTAAAATTCGCGATCGTGTTAGAGTACGAGTGGGTTTCTGACGCGTACCAAGCTCAATCCAGCAATCGGTGCATTGTCGTGCTACGCTGATAGTGGCGTAAGGAAAGCATGGCGCTGCCAAGTGCAAGATCCGAGAAACAATAGACGGTAGAAAATGGACTTCGTACTTTTGTACAGAAATCCATTTCCTACCGTTTATTGCTTCCCGAAACTTGCACTTGACATCGACACGCATCCTTATGTCACGAACTATATAAGCGTAACACGCCAGTGTAACCAACGCTGCCCAAAATGATACGTGCCCACTCGTGCAAGGGCGTAGAGTCGGAAAGGACACTGACGCACGTTCCACATCAATGTGATGCGTGGTCCTTCTCTACGTTCGAATTCGGGTCCCCATACGGTTTACGGTCGTTCCGCCGGGTCTTCTCATAAAGTCACGCGTCGGGCAAGTAGGGAAACGGTCTATATTTGCGGTTAGCTATCGTTTTCGTTCCTAAGTAGTTCGCGTAGGTAGGATGGTTCCAAAAGGACGTTTCGTATACAATTTGTTATTTAATTTATTGGTTAGAGGTGAATATCTGCTTGTATACGCAACGTCCACGTGCCTCCAGCCAACGTCCCCGTCGTGGAACCGGGGGGCATACGACTTGAAGTATGTCTGCAAATGGTCATGGGCTTCATAAAAAAAATTCTAAGCAAAGATCATTGTTGTAAATTTATTTATAAATAGATCCCAACCCTCGCTTCTTTATCATGCTTGCGTAAATATTTGTTTTTGATCTTTGGTGAAGTGCTTTGGTGGTGGTGCATTTTCTTAGTTTAATTTCTTATACTTTTTTTTATCCGAATTTAATCTATTTCTTAGGTTTGAACAAGTGCTCAACAGAGCATGCGCTGCCACCGGAACGAGAGGAGGAAGTGGTGAAAAAGGAGAAGGGGGAAGAGGAGGACGATGACAGGATCGAGGTAAATGGGATTTCATGGATGATATTGCGAGAAATAAATTCATGCTCCAAGAATGTGACGATTCTTCCCGGTGGCGCAGATGGTAGCGCAACCGACCACAGATCAGGAGGACGCACCCTGGTTCAAATCCAGTCTGGGGAACGTTGAATTTTTTTCCCACAGTATCACTCCGCCATAGTCACCAAGCCCAATATAATTTATTTTTGTAATTTTTTTCTTTAATTTAATTAATTTAGCAGGAACAAAAAAACAACAGCCTGGTGGACCAGAAGGAGGAGGAGGAGGACGACGACGACGATGCGGAGGAGGACCGGCCGAGCAGCGGCAATAGCCGAATCTTTGCCGATGGGAGGATTCCCATCAGTGAAAAGGACATGATCCAAGCGGCAAAGGCTTGGCTTGATGCCCAGCGGCTTGGCCGGCAACGAACCTCCGCATCGCATTCTAAGCGATATGGTTTTTCGGGAGTGAATCGATTAAGGAGGTGTCTGAAAAAAGCAAAGATTGAATTATCAGACAATCAGCTCACCTCCACATGTCGATTCACTCCCGAAGACCTCGGAAATTTTAGAATTACGGACAAAATTAAGAATAAAAAAAATTAAAACATACACACACACACACACACGCGCGCGCGCGCACACACACACACACACACACACACACACACACACACACACAAAACAGGGGTTTGGAGTCGTTAAATACCTCGGGAGTGACGAACCGAGGTGTCCCCCCCCCCCCACACACACACATATAGTTTGTACTTTTTTATAAATGTTAATAAATATTTAGAAAAAAAATGTATGTTGATTTTTTGATTAGGAATGGGCAACGGATGATTGATCAGAATGTATGTAATATGAATGTGCGAGTGAATGGAGACTCTCGATAGTCGGTCGCCTCCACGTGGCGAGAGTTGGGCAACGTTGATATATATATATCAACGGCAGAGAACCGACAAACTATAGTATCACTTTTACTAGTAAACCTTGAAAATGTTATGTAAAATGATTGAAAACATAAAATTTATTTGAAAAATATCATCTGGGGAATGGCTTTTAGTGGAGCAATAGTGGCTACTGGCGAAGGCAACCACGTAAAAAAAGGTCTAACGCGCCCCGGCAGTAACTCCTGGATTTTATTTCTACATCCAGAGGTGGTGTGGAAATCTGCCTAAATCCCGCATTTTTCTTCAATTTAGAGGAGCAGGAACCTCTCGAAAAATGCCATTATTTTTCTTTGGGAAAAAAACCAATTTATTTTTGTTGGTATTCTGAATGCAGAGGAGCAGGCACCTCTCGAAAAAATGCCATTACTTTTCTTTGGGAAAAAACGACTTTATTTTTGTTGGTATTCTGAATGCAGAGGAGCAGGCACCTCTCAAAAAATGCCATATTTCTTACAGGATCGATATAAAATATTTCAAACACCCCAACAGCGAAGACTTCGCAGGATCATCTGGGATATCGTGGGAGGTGGCTTGGTGAGACTGTTTCGTGAAGTAAATTCATGACTTTTCTAAATAACATTACTAACATTTAGATCGGGTCCGGGTAGGTGCATCCGGATACGTCGTAATTTAAGTACTAATCCAACAAACCTATAATAAATGATATATTTAGTATGTCTTAAATTTATGGTATAACGTAATTTTATTTTTCTATTTCAGATGATTTGATATGGTGATTTTGATCTATTGGAGCCAGAGAAGAGAGAAGGAAGGAAGGAAAGAAGACGTCTATCTGCGGGGGTCCATCAGGGGGTCCAGGGGCGGAGCCCCCCCACCAGAAAAAAACGTGACTATCAATCAAAACAACGTTTTCTAGAAAATTAACGATTTCCCGCCCTTTCCTGCGGAATCCTGCCATTTCCTGCCATTTCCTGCGGAATCCTGGCATTTCCTGGCATTTCCTGCCGATTCCTGCCGCTCACTGATATTACCTGCGAAATCCTGCCGTTTCGGTGATTGTACGTTTTACCTGGGACACCTATTTTAAGGTGTTTAAGCAATTATTGCAATTATTGTGAATATAGCAATTATTGTTTCAACCTATAAGAAATCAGTCAGATAAATGCGTTCTACTTGAAATTCTGTCTGTAGGTGGGGCTCTGGTTTTGGGTTATTTGAGTTATTGTTCTAACTTGAAACGAAATCGATACTTGGAGGGAGTTTTGCACGTTTGATCCCCAGACAGACTCGAAAAATATCAGCATTGACATGGACAGTATAGTTTTTATCGCCACGTCCTTGAGCGCATTCAATATTCCGTGGAGTTTTAAAATGATTTTGGACGATAAAAAAGTACTCCCTTGCACCCAGAAAAAAACGATACAGGTACTCGATCCCACCAAATCAAATAAATGGGACGAGTTTCGTCTGGGGAATTATGGGCAAGAGTCCTTCCCATTTTGATCTCTTGTGAATCGCCCATCAAAAAAATTGCCAATTTAAGAAGATTGTTTATTGAAAAAATCGTGCAGAAGTCTATAAGAATGCTCCCGAACGGTTCGAACACTAGGATCCAGAACGTGGGCAACTTCACTTATGGAGATCAGAACAAAACACTGCAAATTTTTACCAACGATTGGCAGAATTTTGGATCAGCATTCGACGGGTTGCTTGGGGGCGAATGGCGAAAGAAGTGGCAGATTGAGGATATCTATCTAATGACTTACATCCACGGCTTAAAGTTATAATCGCCAAAGTCCTTGCCAAATTCGCCAACTTGCTGTCCCACCTCAATGTTAATATTGAGTCAGATAAGTGCGCCCTAATACAAGTCCATATTGCAAACACGTTCACCCCAGCCGGCGATCAAGCGTTGATGATCGTTTACGATAAAGTTGCCATGGCTTTCCCTGGGATGAACAAATCTTCGATGAATAAATACCCACTATTTTTCATAGAAGATCATGGTTACTTGACGTAAGTGCAATATATCCCCTATTTGATTCTAACTTTCTAGAATTATCAGAATTTTTGGAAAATGTAGTTTTACCTGTAAAATCGGGAAAATTCCGGAAAAACACTTGTAAAATCGGGAAAATTCCGGAAAAACACTTGGAAAATCTGGAAAATTCCGGAAAAACAATTGGAAAATCGGGAAAATTTTGTGTAAAACAGTACTAAAATCAGGGGAAATTCCCAGAAAAATACTATGAATGTTTTGAAAATTTGACAAATGCTCAAATTAAATTCTCGAAAATTATGAAAAAATGCTTAACAGATATATCATTTATTATTATGATCAATATGAATATGTCTATTATAGTGTCAACAATCATGGTCAATTTATCCCTGGACTCGATGGGGTCAGTTATGCACAGATGTACAATCCAGAAATTCAATGCCTCAAACACGGCAAAAAAAGATGGGGCTGTCTAACAGCGTACGCTGCCAAGTTTTACCAATGATTGGCAGAATTTCGGATCAGCTTTCGATGAGTTACTTGGGGGCGAATGGCGTAAAAAGTGGCACATTGCGGATATCTATTTAATGTCTTACATCCACGGCTTAACAAATGTTCAATATGTTGTATTTTTGTTTGGAAAGAGTGGGTTTTTAGTGTTTAAAAGAACATTTTTAGTGTATTTCCCGGAATTTTCCCGACTTTCCAAGTGTTTTTCCCGGAAAATTCTCGACTTTCCAAATGTATTTCACAGTACAATTTTGGCAGACGGTTCTATGCCGCTAGGCAACGGGGGTTTCATGGGCGGACCAGAAAAAAACGTGACTATCAATCAAGACCGACGTTTCCTAGAAAATTAACGATTTCTCGCCCTTTCCTGGATGTGTTTTTTATACATGTTGTATTTGGTAATTGTAATGATTCCCTCTGTTATATTTCATGTCTCTGATAGAATTGCTGCCCCCTCAAGTATTTGCCCATTTTTTTCGAATATCCAACGTTGCGCCAATTTTCACTATGATCTTCGTAATCAGCACGTCAAAACACATAAGTATACCGAGTTTCAACAAAATCGGAGCCGGGACCTATTCGGAACTTTATCTCCACAATCTATTTCAACTAGGTGATACACGTTTGTTACTTAAACTTACACAGCATCACCATAACCATAGAAGAAGAACTTCGGATATGGAATGAAGCTGCTCCGGAAAGCACCCTTCATCACCCCGTGATCCACCACCACAGCTTGTCCATCGGGGGGTGTTAATGTGTTCGCCACGTAAACCTGCAGCAGCTTCAATTTATCAATGGTCAAATCCACGCCCATGTTGACAAGAGCTTCGCTCAAGCTTGCGCAGTTTCTGTCTGTCCGACAATTTCATGCCATGATGGAACTTCATGTAAAAGGCATCCATCATGGCATGTTTGATTTGCCACTGAACCAAATATTTGTCCATGGCCCGGCCAAATTTTGCCCAATCGTCACGGAAAACTCTCCGGGTCTTGTTGATCTCTCCGTACGAGAATGAAGCGAGGTTATTGTCCCTGCTGTGTCCAGATCGGGCGAGTTTCATGGCTGCCTTCCTCACGACAGATTAAAAAAATTCCCTTCTCAACCCAGTGATGCGGAATTCAACGTTCGCCTGGACTGAAAATAGAACATTTATAGTTTGTTCTCGATTACCACCGACTCGCAACATCCACCATTTTTTCGTCCTCTCCGGATCCAGGACGTCAAGCGTCTTTTTCTGATTGGCCGGGAATATTTTCCGGGCACATGTCTCTATATCGAAAACGTCGACTGTGAAGGCCTTGATTGATGTTGCGACCACGACGACGCTGTCCAGGTCGGCGGTTATATTGGACAGACCTTTGAGATTGTCCATGGAGCGGAACGTCGGGGCCGTTGCGGTAGAGTCTGCCGTTATCTAATGGAATGCATAATGTTTATGAAGAAACAGACGTGATACGTTGAAAATTATCACAAAACGTCCATATCGACTATATATTTTCAAAATGTATTATTCGAAGGAGTAGTAGCATACCGAGCATTTCCACTCCAATAGATTCTTCTTGAAGGTGGAATCTTCGTCCTCCGACAAAGATGGAGTTGATTCTTGATCTGACTCTTCGCTGTCCGATGAGTCATCTCCCTCCTCCGCCTCCTTCTCCTCCTCCAACATCATTCTCCTCCTCTCCAGGTCCCCCTCTCGCGTGTCCATATCACCACTAACCACAGTCCCCGCGAAACAAAACAATCGCGTTAATAATTGATAAACAGCGTTGTGACCGAGTTTTACAGAGCAACGCCAAAGTCGAAAACCTTACAAAGTTGCTCACCTAGGAGTGTTGAGCAGTATAAGTCACTGGTCTTGTTGAGGCTGCTGCTGCTGCTGCTGCTGCTGCTGCTGCTAGGTGTCGATTTCAAGGGAACAGGGCAGACTCGCTAGGCACGTGTTGGCACACGTACACACATAAACACACCCACACACACATACACTCACTGAGTTTTAGGAAAACGATGCACAACAGTGTCTTTGTTTTTCCTCTCAAAAGTTGAGTAGTGCTGCTGCTGATAGGGTTCCCGATTATTAAAAATCACACGAGATTATCTGAAATAGAGAGATATATGGCTACATTAGCACGATGAATTTACAACATATTAATACATTTGGAACAGAGATAGGCAAATACTGGACTGAGTCTCATTTCGAGACAGCGTATTTCCCGATCCCTATTCAAGAATATCATTTATTTGGTGTCATTTGGGTTTGTAATCAAATGTAGACCTGCCCAAACCCGATCTAAAAGTGCCTACCCGAACGCGATCTGAATGTTAGTTGATTATATGAAACATGGAACAGTCTCACCAAGCTGCCTCCCACGGTGTCCCAGATGATCACGCGAAGTCTCCGCCGTTGTCGATTGTACTCGGATCATCGGACAGAGGATTTTAGGGAAAAGCCGTTTGCAGACATACTTCAAGTCGTATGCCCCCCGGTTCCACGACGGGGACGTCGGCTGGAGGCACATGGACGTTGCGGATACAAGCGAATGTTTATCTCCAACAAGAAAATGAATGAGTAAATTGCATACGCAACGTCCTTTTGGAACCGTCCTATCTACGCGACCTTAGCGAAGAAGAAATCCACTTGTAGTTCCATTCGGTAAATTGGAGTTTATTTGTTTATTCGGGTTATTGTTTCTGAGGCAAAAATGATATCGACTAGAAAAATGATATCTACTCTTAGTTCTTTTAATAATTGGGACTTTCTATAAGGTTCAATATCAGAATCTACACCCATATTGCAACATGCTAGACAGAATGATTGAGCTGTGAAACAAAATAATAGAACCAATGGACAAAAAAAACGAATTCATACATATCAAAAAGATGCCAATTGATATCGAAATCCTACAATCTGTCACCTCTAGCATTAGCGTTACCCAGAGTATACCACGAGGAGGTAGCTAGTCGGATTTCATACTCCGCGTCCGCGTTCATCCGTCCGTCAGTCAGTCAAGGAGTTCAGGTTATCAGTCAAATTTCTCTTGAGTCCAATACAAGTTCAGTTTTCTAACGTCAGTTGTCGCTGCTGCTGCTATTGTTGTTGCTGATGGTCGTGCTGCTGTAGCTCGCAATTGTTAATGCTTTTAGATCAATCTACAAATAACAATAACAAATAGGGTTGATTTTGGATTTTAGTATGTGGTGGGATTATTGACCAGTTTAATTGGGGATACTCACAGCAGGCGATCGTACCAAAGACATTTGCGCATAAGTTAGCCTTGTATCCCTTCAAGAGCCTTTGTCGAGCCTGTTACTGAACGACTTGGGAATAACAGGTTTATTAGAAAATCAATTACAAATCCTTCTATAGATAACTTTATTTTAATAACAATTATAAGGTTGAGCGTTATACAAACAGTTCTTGTCAGAATGAATCAAAAAATTACTCGTTGACAGCAAGCGATAAAACACAACTCTTTTATTTAACAAGCTTATAGCCAAACTTCAAGATATTTAAAATCGAACGTTATCCGCTATGGCCAAAACGTCCATGCGCAGTTATTTTACTGACATGACGTGGTCCGCGCTTTAGAGGACGTCGGCGGCCCCGAGAGCGACATTTTCACTCTCGTGCACGCGGCCGGTGAACCCCGGGTTCTCGAAACCCACTGTTCTGGGAGTAACGCACAATTTTCAAGAAAACTTATTATTACGTGATAATACGCGATCGCTTACTCTCAAATCGAGTTACAAGTATTTCATAATAATTATAATTCGAAACATCGAGAACAGAGCCCGTTGGCTCAGTCGCCGACTCAGCTTCCTTCTCCTTTTTCTTCTAAAACTGCTTCAAATTTAGAAGTCTTTTATCAGTCTTTGGCTGTAATAAAACGTACCAGTTTAAAATGGGAATGCGACGAAAAATTCTTTCAATCAATAATTTAGATCAAGTATACCTTTCGTAATTTTTTTCGATTATCAAGTTGTTTTATTAATTTCCTTCTCGGCTCCCCAGGCTCTACGTAAATCGGATTCAAAACTCCTCAAACTACTCTCTGCCACTGGTAGCGAGGCGCGCTTATGTCGAGTGTATGCGATGGAAAAACCTCGAAGTGTTTGGCAATCATTTCTGTCAGATGTATGGTGTACGATTCTATCGATGAATCATCTATTTTCACCATACATCTGAGGACTGCACCTAAAAGAAGAGAGAAATCAAAACTATGAGCAGGCATCCATTGGGCGTACGACTGAATTTTGTTCAGACGTAGAGACATCGCATCCAGAGACTTTATGGGAAGTTTTCGTACCTATTAATGACTTCGGGTTCATGATTACACGGACCAAATGTTCGACGGGAATTTGTCTCTCAAAGCGAGCTGGATGTGACTCGTTCTTGTTATATGCAGCTCTTCTCGAGACGGTGTCTTGCTTGAAGGCGTTCTCTAAGCAGTCTATACGAGAGCTCCCAAAACTGTTAAATAATCTCGAGCACATCCCCAAAATCTCCAGCCGCACCTTTACAAATTGAGCGTGCTGTATTTCAGATTTCTGCTGATCAGTCATAGCTGCGGCAATAGTCTCGATGTGATGGGGAGATCTGAGAGACGCTTCGTTCCTACTCAGCCCCTTGAAAACCACCCCGAGGATGTCTTTCATCAGTGGTATTCCGAGATGGTATTTTCGGACAACTATCTCGAGTTGTTGGTTTCTGTTTTCAAGAGGGAGTTCTCTGAATTGGACCACGCCATTCATCGCATTTCCCTTCAATCCTCTGCTAGGTCGAGAAAGCAGAGAATAAATGCGCCTACACTGCACCGTTCTCATGTCACCCAAGAAAAAGAGCCTGCACCGTTGCAACTCTGCAGGGCCGACATTGTCAGATTGAAGCAGGCTTCTTGGGCAATCTTTTCTCTCAACCTTGTGGCGACAAGGCGATGCGGATACGCCTTTGCGACGACGCCACTAGATGGCGAGGCGGTTGAAAGGGCGCTCGAGGCTCGGAGCTCGCGGCTCGGCGCTCGACACGGCAGTGTAGCTCTGGCCACAAAGCAGGGCAGTCGGCTCTCAAGGGAGAGCGAAAGTTGTACCTACATTTATTCATTATAATAAATTGTATTACAGAACATACGGTAGTTGGCAAATTCCTTCTCCTTGAACACTGGAGCTTGTGGGGGCTCCTTATCCTAACGCACATCCCCACATTGGTGACCCCGACGTAGAGGCGACTTCAGTCGCCGGAAGGACGAGCGACGTTTTGGCATTGTCACCCACATTGGTGACCCCGACGTTCGTCGCTGACGACGTTTTGCCGCTCACCGCGGCACAAAGGACGCCACGCCATTTTGCACGCCGCAACGCCTGTTGCTGCGCTAGTCATCAACTTTCTCCAGCTCGGACGACCTTGCTGCTGCGGCCTGTTTCGCCCTACTCAGCCCGCTGAGACGCATCCTGGGAGCTGCGGCTGGACTCCATCATCAGCACAACTTCCGAGGTATTAAAGGTGATTGTCTCTTGAGACACGTGGCGTCAGCCTAATCACCGCATTCCGGCGGGCCGGGCATTAGCGGGAACTCGCCACTGTTCCTGGAATTTCGCTGCCACGCGGTTGTGGTCGAAGCACGAGTCGCTGTATGTCCCGACTTTGTGTTTCGACTTTTCTGAGAATAACGGTTGTATCCGCACAACTCAAAAACAAAAAGTATCAGAATTTCAACTAATTTCTTCGAACACCGGGTTTGGCGAGTAGCTGCACT
>JAJGXB010000324.1:0-13212 GCA_020882725.1 Aphelinus certus
AGCCGATATCCATCGATGGCGACTTGGAGCCACCAATTTCCTTCTCGTCCTTCGGGTTGCGAAGGCTCGTCGAAGTTGCCTGCATCTACGGAGCCGTCCGAGTCGGCGTCCGCCGGCTCGTCCTGCTGTGACTCGTTCGTCGTGCGCTCTGGGTCTTGGCGTCGAGGCTCGACTGAGGCCTGCAGGGCGTGAAGAGCGGAATCGGCCTCGTTTAACCGCTCTTGCTTGCGTTTCCCGAACAGGTTGGGCAATTTCGGCGGATCACGCCCTCCTTGCCACACCCGTAGCATTTCACAAAGCCGGACTGATCCGGGCGACCGCGGCTGTAGCTGGCTGGGTCGCGGATCGTGGCCTGTGATCCCTCTTTCTTTGTCGCAGGCGGAGCGGCGTTCGCCACCTGCCCTTGCTCCTTCGGCCAAGATGGCTTTGGCTGGCCACCTCCCGGGCTATTGCCGTTGCTCTGCTTCTGTTGAGATCCGGTGTTGCTGGGTCTCGCTTGCTGCTTTTCGGTCGCAACTCGGAGCTCTTTGACCTCGGCTGCAAGCTCTTGCACTAAGGCCAATACGTCATCCTGGGCGGATGATATCGCCGAGATCCGGGGCGAGGCGTTCGCCTTGGTCTCGCTTGCTTTCGACTCGCTTGTTTTGCTCTTTTTGAAAGCAAACTCCGGGAGCAGCGCTGTCGAAGGGTCTGGGGGCGGCTTGTATGTTTTCTCCGCTACCAGGTTGGCCTCTGCTTCGACGGCCAGTTGCAGCAACTGCTCAACCGTGCAAAAGCCGTCTCTCCGGACGTGCTGCTTGATTTTGGGGTGCAAGTTGTTGTATAGCAGCCCCAGCTACTGTTCAAGCGTAGGCGGAGGTCTCTGCCGGCGCATGATCCCCTGGAGGCAGGTGATGTAGTCTCGAGCCTTCTCGCCGGGCGCTTGGGATCGCTCGAGTGCCTCGATCATGAGCTTTTGTGGGAATGTTTGGTCCTCTCCATACCATTCCCTGGCGGCTCGGCAGAAATCGCGCCAGGTTGTCCAATTATGCCGGTTATTTTGGTACCAGTCATACGTAGTGCCGGCAAGCATCTGCGAAATGGCTGGCAGCAGCTCGCTTTCGTCAAAATTGGCGAGCCTTCTGGCGTCCTCCACCCGTGTGAGAAACAGATCTATGCTCTGATTCTCGCCGGTGAATTTTATATTCCAGCGCCTCACGATCTGCCCTATATCGCTCGGGTGTGAGAAGCTGCCGCTGGTCTGCGAGTTAAGGAGGGTTGTATTTCCGTACGGACTTGCGAGGCTCGCAGGCCCGGCCCCCTCCCAGGCGGAGCCGACACTGCGTTGCGGCAGCGTATGAACCGCTTGGGGTTGAATCGGCGCGTTTGCGTGCCTGCCGATTCGCTGTTGCGTGACGTTTCCGTGAATCGCCGGTGGTGGTTGCCCTTGGGAAGGCTGATGCGTGTTGTGGGCGCCAGGCTCTTGCGTATAGCTTGGCAGTGATGCGTACTGCCGTGCGTTTGCCGGAGCCGCTTGATCTCGTTGCGATGAGATCCGCTGCTCGACGCTCGTCGAGTCGCTCCCAAGGTTGTCACCTGATTCAAAGTAATTACACGTAAACGTGTCTTGAAAATTCACCGTTGGGTGGTGTGCTCGCGTTGAGCTTGCCCGTGGTGCTGGAGTGGGTGGAGCGAAGCGTCGGGCGTTTGCGGCCGCAAATGTACTTTGCTCCCCACGCGAGTTCTCAGCGTGCGCTGCTGTGCTCGTATTTTGCGCTTGCACTTGCAGAGTCAGGTCTCGTACTTGTGCTTGCAAGTTGGCCAAATACGATCCGAATTCTGAAGGCAAATTGAATTGCTCGCCATTCGTAGTCGAGAATGGCTCGCGTGCTCCTTGAAATTGACGATTTGCGCCATCGTCGATTTGCTTGGAGTCTTGCACCTGCTCGTGGTTTGGCATAAAAATCGGTGTTAGATCGTCATTCCAGTTTGCGGTGCTTCGTCCGCTCGGGTGATGCGTAGCGTTCGCCAACCGCTCGTAACTGTCCGATTGTATCTGTGTCGTGTTACTCTGATACGTCTCATTTGCAGTTGGTGTCAGCCCATTGCTACTGGTCAGCTGACCTGGCGCTGTGGCGTTCGCCGCGGCGCTCCTGCTCGCGGCTGCCGCCTCTCGTGCTTGCTGCATCGTTCTCTGGATTGTTGCATTGACTGCTACGTTATCCAACAAACCAGTGAGTGGGTGTGGAACTTCGTGGTCCACCCATTGGTCGAGCAATGTGGAGCCGGAGCGCTCCAGACAAGTCGTTATTATAAACTCTCGTCTGCGTTGGCTACGCAGCTCTTGCTCGATTTCTTCCGATTGGTTCGTCGGAACAAAATCTGCGGCACTGTAATCCCCGAGTAGCCAGCGTTCAAACCTGTGATTTATGCTGAATCTGGTACCGTCGGTGCGCATACCGAGTGCTTGCAGCGACTCTCTTAAATCTGGAGTTTCCATGTAGGAAATCCAATTCTCTATTGCTCCTGTCGTTGCAGCTGGTATCCAGTATTCGAAATTGGATGCGTCCATATTTCTTGCCGGCGCTCGCTCGTAAGATTACAAATGAAAAAAAATTTAACGCACGAGACAGTATGGCGCGCGCTCTAATAAAGCAAAAGCAATTTAAAGCAACACAAAATTTGTTAATAATATTAAAATTATTAATAGCGGCAACAAACAGTTTGTTAAAAATATTTATAGTAAAATGAATTTACCAAAGTCATTCGCAATGTACGGCCCTCGTACAAATCTGAAATTCCTTAAAATTACCTAAATTCGCTCGAATACTGTCTCGGGAGTGAGATTCGAAGAGTGAGAGCCACGTGAAAAATTTCGTAAATAGTGCATAAAAAAGTATGTGTTTGAAAATTGATCTTAAAAAATTATTTTTCAATCATTCGAAAAAAAAACGAAAAAATCGAAAATTGCAAAAGGGTATTCAATTACTGTATTTTATTCGACCGGTATTCCATAAAAAAAAATGCTCCGCGCCGAAAAACTCAGAAAAAAAAATTTTCCCAACTCGGAATCGAACTTGGTCCGAGCGGTCGACAGGCACGGCCGCTCGCCGCTGGGCTAGCGCGCTATATAGTCTATGCGCTCGCTATACTCGCCCACTGGCGCTCGGCTGCGCTGCGGTGCTGCGCGTGCGAGCCGTGTCCGTGTGCCGCTCCGCGCGTGTGGTGGCGTATATACCTAAAGGCTGCGCGCGCTGGTCGGCGCGCGCCGGCTCTCCGTCTTCTCTCTCACTCACTCTCGCATACAAAATTTTGAGAGCTTGAAGCGCGCTGCTTCGAGCTCTGCGCGTCGGCCGGGCACGGGCGAGTTTGTAAACAAACAGCACTACACAACAATGCTCGCCTATGTTCGGTGCCCTCTGCTCACTTTCGTAGAAATATTTTCGATAAGCGTCTAACTACGCTTCGAGAATATTCGGCACGTGGCTTTGAATATTCGATCGCGATCCTAATGTATGCGGTCGATGCTACTTTATGCGGCCTTACGAGGCCCTTCGCATTCACGCGATCGCGCCTATGCTATTTATCCCGATCGCGGCCTACACACGTTGGGTGCCATTTGTAACGGGGCGCTTCGTTACAAGGCGCGTGGGAATATTAGGGATTATCGTTGGGAAAACGTGCGATGATTTGCTGGCAAATTGCTGTGCTCGTTGGGGGCGGCCGGACCTTATGCCGTGCAATGCGCACCCCTTGGACAGCCAGCTGGCGCTCGCCGCTGCAGGTATCTCCCGGCGATGCTCGTCCAGGCAGCTCAGTTCCTCTCGGCGAGCTGAAGGCTCGCCGAGACCGCGGAGAGGGGATGGGTTTGATCGGGGAAAAGTAGGGCTCGACACGCGAGACAAACGGAAGGCTCGGTTAAAAATGATAAAGTTTATTAAACAAAAGAAAACGCTAATCTACAGTGCCTGGCAGTGCTTAAGCTGCCAGGGCTTTCGCGCGCTCGCGTGAGCTGAGGGCCGGTTTCGCGTACGTCGCCCGCGTGGCGACCGCTTAACA
Source organism: Aphelinus certus (assembly GCA_020882725.1). Classification (NCBI taxonomy): domain Eukaryota; kingdom Metazoa; phylum Arthropoda; class Insecta; order Hymenoptera; family Aphelinidae; genus Aphelinus; species Aphelinus certus. Next base: position 4,039 of record JAJGXB010000324.1, read on the forward strand.
AAGGCGCGCTGCGTCCTTGCCCGCGAAGCTTGGGCGTACAAAGTAGGACTTACGGGTGCTGCGATGCGGCTACGGCGCTGTCCTGCTGTCCTGTTCACGTGGATGGAGGCTGGGTTGCGGTGGCTTCCTCGTGTACAGGCGGCGGGCGCAAGCTTGCTTCTCTCGGAGAAGCTCGGTCGTCGCGGCGGGTCGCTGGCCAGCGGACACGGACGAGGCACTACACCAAGTGCACGCACGTTTCTCGGAGCTCTCCGAGACGAGTCGTCACGGCCGTCGGGGTTACGGGTGCGGCGTCGCGATGGTCGCGAATGATGATCTCGTCCGGGAAGGGCGCGGGGTTGAAAGTCCGAGGGAAAACGCGGTCGTACGTGGCGCGGGTCGCGTGTTGCTCGCTAGCCGTTAGCGTTCGAATTGTCTCGGCCTGGCGCGCGTCGGCCGGCCTGTGCGCGACCGCGAGTCGCGCACGGCGTATCAAGTATCGCGCGGGCCCCGCTCACTCGCTCTCGATATGCGGGGCTCGGGCGCTCGCGTGGCTTATGCCGGGCTTGGCGCTATCGCCGGCCAAATACGGTTTTCGGCGCGAGGCTCATAACGAGTATGAGCGCTACTCGTTACAACATGTATGATTAAGTCAAGAAAGAATGAGTAGGTGTACATTCAAGATAAAGGAATACGGAAGGAAAGTTGGCCTCGAATTTCAAAATATGGCAATATTTTTGTTTTAGAGAAGATTTGAATGCAATAATAAATTGATTAATTTCTTCTGATTATTCCTATTTTCTTTGTGTAACGCTTATGCGTACATATATTTGCATTTTGGAGAAATATTTACTGAATCTCATTACAGACGCTAATTAGCAAATCCTTAGTGTAGATACATTTTATTGATTATTATGTTTATAATACATAATACTCCGCAAAAAGACTTGAAATCCTCCAAAAAACCTTTCTTAAGAAAAAGTGGAGATTTCACGTCGAGCATGTGGCAGAATTGACTTGTTTCCTATATTTTTGAAGAAAAAATTGGAATCTGTAATATACAAATGAGTCAAGTTATCGTTTTATCTGCATTCATTCTGATCAGTTCTCATATTGTTGGAGTACTACGTATTCTTATTACAGTTTACTTACTGTAGAAGACGTTGTCAATTTTGAGGGACCAGTTACGAAAAGGCTTACCAGAATGCTTTTCGTGTACCTTATCAATTATTTGAAGAATAATGACGAACCAAATTGACTCAACTTGGTAGGCATTTTTAACGTCTGAAGAATCGTGATTTTTCGAATTTCGAAATTGACTTTACATATTTGTTAATCTTGCTTATTCAAGAACTTGAAATGTATCCATAAAGCTGACATAATATTCACATAAATCATCTCTGTGATGAAACCTTCGTTTTGTATTTTACTGGACGTAAAAATTATTATAGAAATATTATAGAAATATTTATAATTCACTGAGACATAGGATCAACAGTTCAATTTATGAATATTTGTCTTCTTGAAAGATAATGGAAGTATCAATAATAGAAGAATATATGAAGTATATTTGAATTATGGGATTAACTGAACTTGCAATCACAATACAAAATATATATTGAGAATGAATCAAACAATCAAGGAGAGGTTATGAAATCATATGAACCAGAAATACTTAGGTGATGAAGAATATCATATATGCAAGTTTAGTTATTTTAGCAAGTCAGTATTCGAAGATATTCTATCCTACCAAGTGGCGTCAATATGTTTCGTCATTAGTTTTTTGAATAATTGATGAGGTACCCAAAAAGCATTCCGGTAAGCTCTTTCATGATTGGTTCCTCAAAAATTGACAACGTCTCGTACAGTAAGTAGACTGTAGTAAGAATACGTAATACTCCAACAATACGAGAACTAATCAGAATGAATGCAGCTGAAACGATAACTTGACTCATGTGTCTGTTACAGGATTCAATTTTTTTCAAAGAATATAAGAAATAAGCCAATTCTGCCACATGCTTAGCGTAACATTTTGACGCAACGAATTCGTTATCAAATTGCGCATCTAGAGATCATACTTCCAAGTGGATTGATTCATATTATCTATTTACATGAGTAAATAACTTGAAGTTGTAGTTTGAGCCCACCCGGCGATAGCTGCTTGGACCTTAGCTATGCATTTTATACAATATGAGTGGATTTCATGAGTCCAATATTCATGAATATTACCCATGTTTAGTGAATTTCAACATTTTCTTGTTGATATTAAAAAAATCATATGATATCTATGCACTGCCTAGTGTGTTATAAGGAGTACGTGTAATGCACAGCTTATAATTTACTTTTTGGATTAATCTTTCTTATCGAGTGAATGCAATTCATGACAATGTACTTTATTAGTAGTTTCTTGTGAATTTTAACACAATAGAGACAATATATTGACCATCAATACATGTAACTACTGAAAGTGAGGTGGCGTCAAGTAGTATAGTTATGCTTGATCTATATAAATATAATATTGACAACTCAGGATATGTATAAGTATGATAGAATGTGAGTTTTTACAGTGTATAATTGTAATAATACAACAGACGAGTGTTTGCAAAAATTGGAAGTGTTGGCGGTACAAGGCTCCCCTTGAATAGTCATTTCAGCCTGTTTTTACCCCTATTTTAGTTAATATATCAATTTTTTGGGAGCTTCCAGAGTCCAGGCCCATTTTTTTACTATATAGGCTGTATGTGGTATGAGTTGGGACAACTTTTAGTACCCATGTGGTGTGAGGCTTGATGAGCGAACTCCCAGGGTTCAAAAATAGAGGCTCCAATTGGTAATGTAGAGTACTTAATGTGCTCTAATGACCTTGGAGATAATTTTTCTATAAAATTCAGGCAATTTGCAGACAAAAGTGTCCGATTCATTTTTTGCCTCAGAAGTCATTTTCAGGGTGTAAATCAAGTTGTTTTATTAATTATCACCGCCGCATTTATTAATAATTAATTAATACCGTAATAGCCATAGGGCCTAGAGCATGATAACAAGAGTAAAGGGCGCGCCCGAGGTGGTGAGACTCGTGTGCGCGGGAATGGGATCTTTGGCAGCAATAGCGTGGCAAAGAATAAGGCGGGTCGATTCTGACATACACAACAATTCGTTTAAGTGAACTAAAGGGACGAGGTTACACAAAAAGCAACGAGCCTTGGGTTGCGTCTCGCGGGCCGGAGCGAGAGAGAGCGTGAACACGCGGTGCCCGGGAGAGAGAGAGATGGTAAACGAACGGCACTTACTCGTTGATGCTTGATGCTCCGGCTCTGGTCGGCGTTTACGGTCAGCTCGGTCGCGGACGCACGGGTCACGGTGAGCTGGTGGACCTCGGGGATGTCGACTGTCATCTTTTCTAGGCCGCGGTAGCACCTTGGGGCGGTCTCGCTAATCGAGGGCACGTGCTATCGCGCGCAAGGGCCGGCAATAAACTGATAAACTTCCGCCGCGCGCAGGGCCGGCCGAGCTTACTTCGGCCGTCTTCGGCTGACGTCACGCGGCGCGATGCTCGAATCTTGTTCGCGACGCGGTCTCTTTCTCTCTTACCTCTGTCGACAGCGCTGGCTCTCTCGCTGGGCGCTAAAACATAGCTTAATCAATGTAAACAGTGGCATATAATATATTATTATGAGGAGAGATCTCATATAACGAATAGTTATAATTGATCGTCCGTGACAATATATATATATATATGTATATATTGTCACGGGCAGATAATTAATTATCAGGCCCTGTGAGATCTCTCCCCACAATATTATATTATATTAAATTTCAAGCTATGTTTCAGCGCCCAGTGAGAGAGCCAGTGCTGCCGACAAGGTAAGAGAGAGAGAGACCGCACCGCGATCGGGATTCAAACCTCACGCCGCGTGACGTCAGCCGGACACGGCCGAAGCAAGCTCGGGCGGCCGAGCGCGCGGCGGAAGCAAAGCAGTTCATTGCCGGCCCTTGCGCGCGAGAGCACGTGGCCCTGATTAAGGAGACCGATCCACCGTGTTCCCGCGTCCGCCTGCCACTACAACAGGCCCTGACGACTCCCTGATTGTCGCCCAGGACACGAGCCGACTCCCTGCTGTCCGTCGAGTAAACGAGCGAACCAAGCTGGAGCACAACTACCTGCGCCGCCGAATGAGTACCGTGACCGATCGTCATCTCTCTCTCTCCCGGCCAACTCTCTCGCTCCGGCCCGCGAGACGTGACCCAGGGCTCGTTGCCCTTTTGCCCCTTTTTCCCGAGGACTCGGTTTTCGTTTGGAGCCTGCGGATTTGGAAGTTTGCGTGGTAGGGCCTTGCGCTTTCAGTCTCTTTTCCAGGTCGCTAAATTGTTGCCCGACCACCCTTCCTACCAACTTAATGATTTCATTCATTGAGAGTGCGGCTTTTTGTATCTCTACGGCCGCCACGTTAGGTTTTGACGGTGACACCCTTCCTCCCCCGCATGCGTCAGTCTCCTCGAATGCGGTCTCCGGCAGAAAACTCATTGTCGGCGGTGGGGGCGGTTGGTCTCGCCTGGCGTACCAACGTGTCAACATCCGCAATGGTTTCGCGTTTAATTTTTTTTGTCTTTGTATCGCCGGTAGTAAGTTGGCGTACAAAAGGTCGATCTGTTGCGGTAAGGGCCAAGCGGGTTCGAACTTGCTCATTATCGTCATGAGGCAGATAATGTAGTCCCTCACCAGCTCGCTAGGATGTTGAGTCCTTTTTTCCGCCTTGCGACTTAGTCGCTGTTGGAAATTCCGGTCGACACCGTAAATAAGGCGTGCCGAGTTGCAGGAATCTTGCCAAGTGTTCAACCGATGCTGCGTCTGGCGGTACCAATGCAACGTTACCCCTGACAGTAATTCTGTCATTCCGTTAATCAACTGTGTGTCTGACAGGTTGGATGACCTGTTGCACTCTTCTACCCTTTGCAGGAACTCCTCGATGCTGGTCGTCTTTGCTTGGCCCGAGAATCCTATTTTCCAGGACCTGACGATTTTCCCTGCATCTATGATCGAGTTATTGAGATTACTTCGGCGTCCCGCTGTTCCATCAATAGCCGACTCTCGCCCAGTATACATACTGTGCGCCCCGTCCCCCAGATTGGGTGAATCGGGTCTTGAGGGCCTGGCAGCGAGTACTGATTGTTTTGCACCGTCGCTGTCGGAACAACTGTCTGGACTGTGCAACGGTCATAAAGGAAGAGATTCCTGGAGCGTCAGGCCAAGAGAGATGAAAAGTCAGGGGAAATACCCCCATCATCCAGAAAATGGGAGAAGGAGCTTGCCCAGCATCGATGGTACGAAGGCGCGCGCCTGCGGAGATGTGATGCGCTCTACACCCTAGAGTAACGTGAGTTCTATCCTAATTCCATAAGGGGCCCCTAGGTGGCGACGACTTTTCGCAAGAGAAACGCGCGATATAGCATATAAGTATAGGCCCACCGGGGCATAGATTTTATCTTTTGGCATAGATACTCGGGACTCTGTGGGAATTGTCCGAACCCAGGTGTGTTCGGCGCTCCCCTTAGTTAGAGACGTCAAGGAAGTGATCGGGCAAATAGAGTGTGCGGCGATCCTTGCCGTACCGACTTAGGGTTAGTGGTGTATTTACCTCTTGCTGAGAGTATATAACGCCTCCCCTGGCTAAATCCTTGGGAGCCGCGATATGCATAGCACCTTCAGCTTGAGAATGGTCTAGAGCCGTCCCATGGGTGTAAATTCAATAAAAGCTAATTTGTATTTTTGTTTTTGAAAGAAATGTATTGCGTTTTTATTAATGTATAAACCGCGTTCTCATTACAGAATTGCAAGCGAGCGGAAAGGGAGGTACCTCTTCTGAATGAATAAGGAATATCAGTTCATAATTTAAATTCTTGATGTATACTTTCCTATAATTATATAATTTTTGTAAATGTGTTGTTTGACGCAAAATCTCAAACGAGCATTCTTTTGATTCTATTTCTTATATTTTAATTATTAGTTTCTCATGATGTATATTTACAGATTTTTGTTAAATAGTTGTAAGAACCAAATACAATGTATATTTCAATAAAGTTGAGCAATGAAGTTAGTAATTCGTGGAGAATTCAGAGAGTACTGTTCTCCTGCTTTACAAGCTTCATTGGATTTTTCTCTTATGATATAACTAAAAGGAACGAGTGTCTTCTTTGGCTGGATCTATAATAATTTAATCTTCAAGTGTGGCATTCCTGTAGTTACATACCCATTCAATTATTCCCCTACAGGTCTATAAAAAGTTATAATTAATCTTCGTTGAAATAGAAACGAACCTTAACAATGGCGACCGTGACAGGACCTGAGGAAAATTGAAAAGAGTGATTGAATGTTGGAGTATCAAAAGAGAAGAAATAGTTAATAATAAGTACCAGGCATTCTAAGTAAGTTAAGGATTCGAGACGCGATACTCTTAGTCTATATTAGTTAAGCCAACGCGATAATAAATTTACGTTTCTGCACATGTGTTTCGGTGAAGAAATGCGGCCATCGAATTGGCAAATCCCAGAGGGGGCCCTTTCGGAGGATATTCAACCGGATGTAGAAGAATTCGACGATTAACGTGAAGAAGTGGACTCATCGGAAGAAGCCAGATTCGAAATAACAAACCTTCGTAAGCGAATTCGAGACCAAGAGAACGCAATGCGATTTATGGTATTGAAGTATCACCGGTTAGAGGCAACCGTAATAAAGTCCATTCTCTCCTCGGCCTTGACAGGGAACGCATTCTCATGGTGGGATATTGTAGAGGATTCTATTTTTACTCTAGACCAATTCGAGAAGGAATTTCGGGAAAGGTTTTGGAATGATTCCGTTATCGATGGAATAAAAAAGAAAATTGATAATGGAAAATACGACGAGAAAGGCATGGCCACTCGCGTCGAATACACCACGGATCTGATTAGTCAAGCTCTCGATACGGATGCATACTCAGAGAAAGAGCTAATTCGACGCTTGGCCGATCACCATTCTAGTGACATTAGATTCACGGTGAAAATACAAAAGATAGAAAATAAATCCGAATTATTAAATGTATTATCTATCAAAGATGCTGAATCACCACCTCAGAGGGTAAACCAGAAACCGGTTCCGGAGAAATCAGGTGTGCCTTACGTGAGGAAGCCTGAGTATACTAATCAATCTCAGGAAGGACAATCGTTCCAACCTCAAAGAAGAACAGTGAATACAATTGAGACGGAAAAAACAAAGAAACCGAGTGAAGTAAAGGATCCAAAGAAAAAAGAGGCAAACAAGAAAAATGCTAAAACCAGCCAAGATTCAATCGATGTGTTGTCTTTATTGGAGCCTACGTCTAATACAGAATCGAACTCGGGAAACTAATATCAGTTGCGTCGAGAACTTTGGATGAATGCGTAGAAACAAACGACGCAACTGATATCAATAATATCGTATGTAGTATCGTTGAAGATCCAAGACAAGCGTGGCTAGATCATAACGATCAAACTACGGATAAAAAAGATGAAATGCTTGCGTTACCGGAAGCCCTTGTAAGAATTGGAAAAATGGGGGTAATTTCATTATTAGATACTGGTAGCCAAGTCAGCTGCATTTCGGAGGAATTATATATCAGAAATTCCCAATTTTTTGAAAACTGTCCGAGGCTACCAGTGTCAGGTCAAACGATAGTGGGGGCGACCGGAGCCAAGTCAGCTAGATTAAAAATTCAAATTCTCGGAGAGACTCAAATCAGAAATATCAAGACAGACGTCACTTTCTTAGTAGTACCAAAATTAGTACGAGAGTGCATTCTTGGCATTGACGCATTCAAATCATTCAGAACTTGGATAAACGTGGAAAAAGAAGAGATTTCGATCAGAGATAACCAGGAGAGCCTCACTTTCTCTTACAAAAATAAGTCATCAAAAAAGAGTGAATTGACTCATCGGGAAATCAATATGGTTCAAGAAGAATCATTTTTCGATGAGGAACTTTTTTCAAATGAATTAAACGACGATAAGGACTCTCAGGGGACATCGCGCGTCTTATGCCTTCCTGAGTATATAGATACAAACTCTCCAAGTAAAGGGGAGGAGTCTAATTCAATGGGAACTCCAAGGAACGATAATGATCCATACGGAGTAACAGGTAGAGAAGTTCATGAAAAAATCAATCCTCTTGATGCAAACGATTTTACTGTACTGAGATTGAGAAGACTCATATGGAAATATAGAAAGATATTTTCGAAAAAACCTGGTAGACTGAAGGGATTTGAGTATAAATTCAAAGTACTCGACAAATCTCCCTTTTTTCAAAAACCTTATCCAATTCCATTAAATCATCGAACAACCGTTCGAAAAGAGATAAAGAAGATGATGGACTGGAATATAATCCGGAGTTCTGAAAGTCAATATGTCAGCCCACTGGTAACATCAGTGAAGAAAGACGGATCAGTACGCATATGTCTTGATGCCCGAAAACTCAATGAGAGATTAGAATGTGATTACGATCGACCAATCAACATAGAAGAATTATCGCAAATAAGTGAAGAAATCGAGGTTATGAGTAGTCTAGATTTGCGCAGTAGTTTCTGGCAAATCTCTTTAGATGAAGAGAGCAAAAAGTATACCGCCTTTATGTTTGAAGGTCGATTATACGAATTCAATGTAGTACCTTTCGGAACGAAAGTAAGCACCGCTGCTCTCATCAGAGGACTCGATGTCATCACTCGAGGCATAGGACAAAACTATGCTAACTTCATTGATGATTGGTTAATCTTCTCAAAAACCGCAGCTGAACATCTCATACACTTGGAAAATCTTTTCAAACGATTACTTAAGGGGGGATATACAGGTCGAACGACAAAAAAATTCGATTTTTTTTTCTTCCATGAAAAGTTAGTGAATTTTCCGTAGAATACGCTCCTGAAACCCTTTCTTCGAAATTCGAACTCCAAGTGTTTTTTTCAAGGGATTGCTGATTGAAGTGTAAGTACGATTTAACGGTAATTTAAAACTTTCAACGCGTTTTTCTCAAAACTGCATTTTTGGAGTTTATGCCGGTGATAACTCGAAAACTAATTATCCGATTGAGCTGAAACTTATAGGGTTTCTTTATTATAGTATTACCTATCAGATGAATTAAAAATTATTGTAATATTTTATTATTAAATATGGAAAAATGTGAGAAAATGGCGGGAA
>JAJGXB010000325.1:0-13207 GCA_020882725.1 Aphelinus certus
GTTTTTGAATATGGCCTTAGGGAACTTTTCTTCTGAAAAATAGTTTAAATTTAAGAAAAAAATTATTTCAAGGTGAATGATTCATTATTCACTGCAATAGGAAGCACAGAAAACTACTAAAAATGCCGATTTTCAAACTTTTAAAAATTCATAGCTTCGAAGGAGAGGAGTTTTCGGATATGCTTGTTACGAGCTTTTCTTTTCAAAATTGGTTGAATTTTGAGAAAAAAATTTGTCCGGTGTAAAAAAACTATTTTTACGTTTTTTGTGAAAAAATGACGATTTGTGGATTTTCTGCGCCTCCTACGGATTCGGGACTAGCATATTCGGATTCTACAGGAAAAACTACTATGGAATCACTAGGTTTTGTCCGGGGGGTTTTGATTCCCCACGGGAAGGTAGGCCCGCCCCCTAACTATATAGTGCAAGGCGCTGCTCGACTCGCCAAGTCCGAGTCGACTTGTAGGCGGTGACGGGGCGCGCGGGGGGCGCGAGTCAGCTCGCCTAGTGCGTGAGGGACGGCTCTGGCCGGGCGCGACACGCGCAATGATACCGCGACTCACCGAATACGAGCCGCGGGAGGAGAGAGGGACACTCGCCTGCTCGCGGGACAATTCCTCGCGCAACAATGCTGCGGCTCGCCGAATACGAGCCGCGGGCCGAGAGAGGGGCACTCGCCTGCGCGCGGGACGACTCTCCGCGCAACAGCGAGCCTGCCCGAGGTAGGGCCGGCGGGGAGAGGGGAAGGGGGAGCGCGCTGAGTCGCGCGACGGCGCGCGCGCTTGTAAACAAAGAAATTGCGCCGCGCGCCAAAATGAATCAAGGACTCACCCGCCGCGACCGATTGTCGCGGCTTTTTCCTTCCCCTGCTCGATCCGCCCGATGATGCTTCGGCGCCGACCCCGGGCGTCGAATGAGCGGCTGATCCCCTGAGGCACCTGATGGCGCGATGACCTGCAGGGGATCGTCTCGATGGCCCACGTGCCGCCGAGTTGCCGCTCTCTTGGTCCGCTGCTCGCCTCCTGGCGAGCCTCTCGTGTCCGCGGCCGATGTCCCTTGAGCCGCTTGGCTCAACAAGTGTTGCTGTGTGCCGGCCGGCTTCAACAATATGGCCGCCGCACGTTTTCCCGCTCTCACCTTGCCCGGACACTTCACGACACTGCCACTCGCGAATACCACAAAAAACCACGCTCTTGCGACCAAATGTGGGGACGGGGTGTTCTTTTTGGAACCCCGGAGCCCGCAGGAGAAAGTTCGGTGTTCGTTTGAAAGTTTGTATGTGTGTGGAAGCGTGAATGATAAACTGAGTGAGTGACGAGTGAATGTTCTCAATAATATATACTTGTATTCGTGTGTGTGTGAATACAGATGTTAAAGAAGTGTCGCGGGCGCGAATAAACTAATTAAAAAAGTGAGAGAAAAGTTGAGGGGAGGGACACGGCGCGAATCGGACACGAGGAGCGGCCGGGTGTTGTGGCTCGCTCGCGGACTGGCGATAACTGCCGACTCGGCGCCGCGCAGTCTATTGTCTGACGGCGGCCCAGTCCACTATTCAAAATTTTGAACCAATGAGAGGGCGACGCGTGATTGATCACGCCATCGAGTGGACTCGGCTACCGGCGAGCAGCATGTGTGCGTGAGCACACGACTACACCCCAACAAATTCATAAATCATTCCAAAATAAAAATAATTTAAGTGTAGTTTTTACCTAATTCAATCATCCGTTTGTCCTATATAATTTTTCATTTGAACAAAAAACATAAAAACGTGGAAACATAATATAAGAATGAAAAAAATTTGAAACGTAGGAATGTTTCGAAAATCTCTAAAAACAATTCAAAGCGTATCTTTTTACATAATTTTACCGGACGCCGCCTCTCTACCCCTTCCAGAGTCGGAGGTGGAAATCATCCGGGAGGTTTTCGGACCTCCCGCTAGCCCTGATCCAGATATTGAGTTTCTGGAGGAGATCCCTAGACGGTTCTCCTAGGGAAAGAAGAATGGATGACTAGTTTTAGTTAGTAATTAAGCTCCTTAGAAATAAGCAGATGTACTATAAGCAAAAAAAAAAACAAGGGAAACTAATAATAAACAAAAACAAATAAAAACAAAGAATATATAAAAATCAAATTCAAAAATCTACTCGGCAAGTGCCGCTGCGGATAGCCGACTTTCTCCTGCGGGGGGGGATGTCCCGTGCCGCTCGGAGGTTTTTCAAGCGCCACCTTACGAGCGCGCGCCGGCCAGCGTCGCGCCATTGTCAGGTAGCGTGCGGGACGGGCTAGCCCACCGCGACCACCAACGGCGCGGTATTGTTAAGGGGCGCACGTGCCCTTGCTAGAGCGCCATGTCCTAATAAGGACCACAAAGGTGCAGTAAAGCTATTCGGGAGAGCAAGATCGGTTCGGCTCCGCCTTGCGTAGGCACATTGCCTATGGCTACACGACCGCACGATATAATGGCGCTGTAAGTCACTCAGGTATAGCCCACTACTTGACGATTGCCTATACAAGCATGCACAGCAGGGGGTCAGGAGGCAGCTGAGGTTACGGTAAAGAGTGTAACCTGAGGAAATAAAACTGTACCGTTCGTCCAAAAAAATATAAATAGCCATCAACTAAGCCATGAGAGCAAGGATATTTCATGCATCCTCTCTTCAAATCGGGCGGTCGTAAACCGCGACCACGTGAAAAAGTCAGCGCATCACGATAAAGGGGATGGTAATACCCGGTGCCGAACCAACGCCGCTCAGCGCAAAGTTATGCATCCGGCACACCACCCGGGGGCATATTACGGAGAAAAATGTGAGGGCAGCGATAAAGGAGGGCTCGCGCACATACTAAGCAAAGAGAGCAGCTGCCCGGTCCTAGGTATACTGATAAAAAACAAGGGAGTCGCTAACGAAGGCTTGAGAATCAAATTGCCGCTGTCCGAATTCTCAGAAACGCATAGAAGTCGACCAGATAGATTGAAATGAAACTGAAATTATTGCCGCAGATTTTCGGCCCACAGCCACCCTTTGCTAGCCCTCCATCGAATCACGGGCGAACTCGCTCTATATAAACCGGGGGTTCCGCCGGAGGAGCATGACTCGCCCCCGAAACTTTGCCGGTCGCAGTTCTAATTTTGATTCGGCGTTGCTCTGTCTTTCGGTACTTTCTAAGACATTTGTAACAAACTGTATTAGGAATTTAAGTTGTTTCAATAAAGTAACTCATAGTTTAAATAAATTATTCGTTGATCATTGAGTTCACCTTCTACGCAGTACTAGTAATTAATCAGTCATCTGAATTAGTCGAGCTGTTTCGTTCTTGGAATTTTCAAAAGGAAAGCGCAACGCGCAGTAACGTAGAGTCGCAAGAAAAGAGTCGAATTCACCGCGCTTCGCAAGGAGTAGCCTGACCGCCTGCTGTGACGAGGGACCCGACCGTAAACTGACAACAGCAGCCCGGCCCCGAGTAGCCACCGACTTCCATCCTCGTCTGCAAAGTGAGTAACCCTTTCTATTGCCCCCGCCGCTATTATAAGTGCTGTTAGGCCCTTGCACTGCTCCGCTCTCTTGCACCAGTTTTCCCGGCGGAAAAGTCATCGCCCCATCCTGGCTCACGCCAAATCGAGAAACGCGATTCGTATTTTGAATCCGGTAGAATTTCATTCAAATTTACCGCTTTTCCGTACGTCGGACGTAACAATAATGGAAAGTTATAGAACTTTTGAATAACACGTGTCGTCTATTAGATTGAAAAGTTATATGGATATATTGGTGATTTTCTGAAATACAATTAGAAATCATGTGGATGAGATAGAAGTGATATATATTGCCGATTTGAATTATATATGCTTCAACAAAAAAACTTACCATCATTACAAAATTTACCTGAAATCAACAATCATATTTACATCCAGTATAATTACTTTGTAAACATGTATGAACATCTGAGCGAGGCCTTGCAGTACTTTTTTTTCTACATTCAGTGGTTATCATGCAGTATTTTTCCTGTATACTAGTATAATCCCGTCATACTCATATCATCCAATAAAATATCAGAAAATCAGATAAGATATATATTTTAACCCATTAAGTCCGGGATGGCATCGAATTTGACTAAGTTTTCAACCTCATTTTTTCATGTTATTCGGATGAGGAAAAATTTATCATACATCATTTCTAACGTAAAATTTTAGGATCTTCCGAAATATGCTATTGATTTTTATCTAACATTAATACAAAAAAAAATATAAACAATTTTTTGCGAAAAAACAAGAATTTCAAGATGTAAAATTTTCAATAATCAAAAATTTTCATATGAAAGCGTGAAAATCCACATCTTCTCATGGACTGAAACGTGGATTCGAGTCCTGCACTAATAGATAGGTGAAGTGCGGAATGATTGATTCAACATTAAGTACTTCAAAATGGCGTCCGAACCAAAATTTTTTTTCTACTCTTTTTCAAACCTCAGTAGTTGGGCTATATTTCATGCTACAGATAAACCACATGCACATTTTATAGTTTGAGATATCGCTAAATTCGAATTTGTTATTATTTTTGCAAAATAGTTTTGTTTAAACAATTGGTTTAAACAAATTATTGCAAACTGAAGTTTTTTGGCAAAATTAATACCAGAATCTGATTCGTCAGACAAAAATACATCTGGTACGCTAATTTCAGTAATAATCAGAAATATAGTATCAACAAATTGTCAAATAATTGATTTCACAACATGGATAAATCGTTTGTCGACCTTGAATTGTGAATAAAAACATAGGTCATGACAAACATATTTCTCTTGATTTCATATGAAGATTTTCGTTAACCCTTTGTGTCTCACATTTTTCTGTTCAATATATCACGTTGGAAATTATTACTCGGGGGTTTTTGGGTTCGCTGATCACGAATATGAAGTCAGAATAATGAATTTTCACATCCAACATGGCGGTTCCAACATGGCGGACTCACTTTTCCAAAAATAGACGTAGAGCAGTAAAAACCCCCGTGAACAAGTTTTTAGTACTGTACGTCTATTTTTTGGAGAAATGAGTCCGCCATGTTGAATCCGCCATCTTGGATGTTAGAATTTCATTATTCTGACTTCAGATTCGTAATTAGTGACCCCAACATCCCCGAGAACAAGTTTTTAGTATTGTACGTCTATTTTTTGGAAAAGTAAGTCCGCCATGTTACTGTTACTTACACCTACCATGTTTATTCGCCATATTGGATGTTAACATTTCAATTCTCTGACTTTAGATCCGTAATCAGCGACGCCAAAAACCCCGGAGAAACAATTTTCGGAATGATTGAATGAAAAACAAAGCAAAAATTGATTTTTTACTTCAAAAGAGAGCTTTTTTCACCATTTGTTCATTTATAACTAATTAACAATTCAATGAATATCAATTTTTGTTATCAAATATGATATAAAAACATCTTAGCTGATAGAAAAATGTATGATCACTAAAATATACCTGTAAATACAATTTTTATACGCAAAAATCTAAGACGAAACAGGTGGTCAATATATTGACCACTAAGCCACGAAGGGTTAATTGAAAATTTTACATCTTGAAAATCTCTTTTTTTCGCAAAAAATTGTTTATAACTTTGTATTCATGTCAGATAGAAATCAATAGCATATTCCGAAAGATCATAAAATTTCACGTCAGAGATGATGTATGAAAAGTTTTTCCCCATCCGAATAACATAAAAAAATGAGATTAAAAACTTAGTCAAATTCGACGCCATCCCGGACTCAATGGGTTAATGCTCATTCCAGATCCTTGAGCCAAACGACTGTTCATCTCTCCGTTTATTCTATTTTTAAATTTTCACTCATATAATCACTGATCTCAGTTAATTCACATCAACCAATCAGATCGAGAGTGTTACTGTTAGGGAAGGTCATTGGTTGTTCCACGATCTCGACCAAACTACCCGATACATCCTGTTCTATTCTTCTTGTGGACAAGAATTTGACAATATTATTCTTCGATTTTACTGCCGAGTACAAGGAAAATTTCCTCCGATAAACTTTCCTTCACTGTCGAATTGGTTAGTTACGTATACAATTTATATTTATATATGCATATTTCATGCATATGTGCACTATTATTCTCTTAAATGTAAGTGTTAACCCATTAAGGGGGGATATACCGTTCGAACGAGAAAAGAAACTCATTTTTGAAAATCGTTTTTCAAGGGTAGTTTTTAATCAAATCTATCGAAAATTTTTGACAAATATAAGTTGATCCATGTAGTATACAAAAATATTTTTTTAAATTTTTTCTAACAAAATGGCGGCCGTTAGAGAGCGTTGAAAAAGTACCTCTATTTTGCTTAAGCCGGCTCTCCTGGTCGCAATTTTGATCGGAAATAAAAAAATCAAAAAAATTTACATTAATTACATTCACAGTTAGTAGATGAATCATCAAAAAAGAATTAAAAAAAAATTTGCACTTTTGGAGTATCTTTTTCGAGAAACTCAATTTTTTTCAATTTTTTCCCGCCATATTCTCACATTTTTCCATATTTAATGATAAAATATTACAATAATTTTTAATTCATCTGATAGGTAATACTATAATAAAGAAATCCTATAAGTTTTAGCTCGATCGGATGATTAGTTTTCGAGTTATCACCGGCAAAAACTCCAAAAATGCAGTTTTGAGAAAAACGCGTTGAAAGTTTTAAATTACCGTTAAATCGTACTTACACTTCAATCAGCAATCCCTTGGAAAAAACACTTGGAGTTCGAATTTCGAAGAAAGGGTTTCAGGAGCATATTCTACGGGAAATTTACTAACTTTTCATGAAAAAAAAAAAATCGAATTTTTTTTTCACTCGAACTGTATATCTCCCCTTAAGTCCCAGATTGCAGAAATTTTATTGGTACTTTCGAGCTCAAATATTTTGATGAAGAAGACGGAAGGTTTATTGCAAAATAGTCATTCCTACTATTTTCGGGTGTGCTCTATACGATACAATGGTTAAAAAGACTGAAAAAGTTGATTTTCAATGAATAATTAACAAATTAAAATAAAAAATGCGATTTTTTGGAGCACTTTTTTTTCAATCCAAAATCAGAGGAAGAAGGAATTTTATTTTTACAGTCGAAAATATGCACAAGAGTGCACAAAATATTTGAACTTTCCAAATTCGTTGAGTTTTTTTGACTATGATTTTTTTCAGCAAAATGGCGGCCAAAAAACGGGAATCAATATTTTGGATTTTCATATTATCAATATTTTAAAGCATTCATTTTCATATTCGATATATTCCTTTGAAATTCCGTATACAGGAGTTTTCAATGTCGCTGATAACGATTCTGACATCGAATTCTCAAAATTTTGGATCCAAGATGGCGGTTTCGAAATGGCGACTCATGATTTTGTACATTTTTAGTTGGAGGTTCGTGAAAATGTACATTATTTCAAATTTTCACGAACCTCCAACTAAAAATGTACAAAATCATGAGCCGCTGTAAGAGTTATAGTTGTGCGTGTCAGAAAATGTAATCGACCAATACAAGTAGGATCGATCACAACAAATATGAACACCGCGTATAGGTGTAAACTCGCGCTCTTTTCCCCGGAGGTCCCCGCAAAGATCACGTGATTTTTCGTACATAAATATCACGAACGCGTGAAAATCACTCTCTCTTGTCTGGGGTCCCTCGAAGGAATCAGCTCAGCCCTGCTGAAGAACATACTGTATTCCATTCGACAGACCCAAGTATAAGTTGAATTTAAAGTGCATCAATCATTGATCCAAAGGATATTGTGTAAGCGTCTGCAAGCCTTTAGAAGACGTTCCCGAGGGACCTCTAGGAGTTGGAGAGAGCAATCGCCACAACTCACTGTCTCGAGTTAAGTAATTCGAATATAGAAATTAGAAATTACCACTGTAACTGTAATGCCGGTAAATCGTGAACCTCGCGCCGATTATTAGTATGCTAAAACGAAATTCAACTTTCTTCTGCGTATGAAACCAATTATAAACAACCTATTTATATCTGAACATTAATTTTGTTAATTATTATTTCTTTCCCTGATCTAACACGTAGAATATAAGTCGCTATATATTTTTGTAATATTCTTGCTCTACCGATGACTAACCATTTATAATATAATAGTAAAGACTCACATTGGCGCCCACGGGTTATTTTTCAATATTATTCACGCCTTGATTAATATTTAATATGCATGGATAACGATAGGTTAATATACGTGACTAGGTCAGGGAGACAATCTAAGAGCACAGTTGCGTATGATATAATTTTAAGTAATCCGAGAGTAAATAAGCGAGGTTCTAAAAAGATGTTTGTTCCACGTTATGATGCTGCCAATACGGCAAAAGAGTCAGAAGAAGAGGCTCGACATAGGCTTGAAATTGCTCGAGAAGCCGATGAAACCCGCGCTCTAGAAGAGGCGAGACACAGGGACCAACAAAACGTCGATCAGTTGAGTCAAAATAATGACGAGCGTCAACAACAGGACGTCATCGTTGAGGCTCAGGTGCACGTGGACGGACTACTAGAGGATCAAGTAACAGCAGCAGCGGCAGAACGGGAAGAACTCAAAAAACAGCGTATAGAGTTGGAAAATTTGCGGCGACAACTCGAAACAAAACATGCTGAAGTCAACCGCACCCTCGAAATGCTATCGCAAAATCCTCTTGCTGCGGAAATCGAACGGCTTCGTCGAGATCTCACGACTGTCATTCAAAGACATAACGGTTGCGACGATGAAACATCCTCGACTCAAACGGACTCGAATGGACAAGGTCAGCTGGCGCATTTACGAGATACAACTGAGGTTTGCGCGCATGTAAATACCATCCAAACTTTTACATTAGATATTAAAATGCCCAAATTCAGTGACGAGAATGATAAAAATCCATTAGAATTTCTTTTCGATATTCAGAAATTTTTCAAACTGAAAAATATTAAAAATGAACAGAAAATGATTATTTTAGAGCATGCGCTGATAAAGAGAGCGCGACTTTGGAAAGACCTACAAGAACCTTTCACCGATTTAGATGATTTTAGTAACAAATTTTTGAAAGAGTTTTATTCTATTCTCACTCAAGTTAAAATGAAAAATAATTGGTCACACAAAAGGTACGATGAGCAGAAAGGGAGCTTACAGACTTTTTATTATAAACAGCTAAAAGAAGCAAACTATTTTAAACCACCATTATCCAATTATGAGAAAAATTATATTATTATCCAACAACTTCCACCGTGGATAAAGAAAAGTTTATTTTCTGCAAACTTTAATGATGTACAAGCTGTAGCTTAAATTCTAGCCCATCATGACGGATTGATGAGGGATAGTTCGAATCGCAATCGAAGTCAAATCAATAATAATCCGAATCTTGAAAGTCAGAATAATACCAATAATGCTACGATACATCAAATTCAAGTTCAAAATCAAGGCCAACCAAATAATAGAATGAACTATCGAGGAAATAACAGACGGGGCTCATATCAAAATAGAAATCATTCGAACGCGCGACAGAATAATGGTCATCCATATTACGTGAATCGCGAAAACAACACACCGAGATCATATTATTCGACAGTCCCTACAGAACAATTGAATGTAAACAATGGATCTTCCCTTCCCGACACTCGTTTCCCACCGCCGAATATTTTTGAAACTAATACAAATAATGTCAATAATCCTAATAATATGCAATCTAATGAGAATAATTTAAACTCAGTGTAGATGCACTTCATAGTGGTCCGGCAGTGCATCGCGAGTGTATAGATTTCATCGATGATCTCGCAGTCGGTATAGAAAATAAGGACCCTCAAAGTGATAAATTTTATAAAATCCCTCCTTCTCCTCACATATTGATAAAAATTTTTGACTTCATGATTTGGGCACTGGTGGACACAGGCAGTCAAGTCACCGCAATTTCAGAAGACTTTTACCAACAAATAAGTTCAGCGAAAGTTTTATTGGATCTGCCTGTGACTAACATGACCGTTTCAACTGCGATAGGCAAAAAATCGACCTGTATTAAAAAGCAAGTATATATTGATTTTGAAATAGATAATTATAAAGGCACGCACACATTCTTGGTTGTTCCCTTCTTATCCAGTAAAATAATCTTAGGAAATGATTGGAATTGGAAATTTGGAATTAATATCAATTATAAGAAAAGATTAATCAGCATTGATGATAAAGTTATCCCAGATTCACGCTTATTGTTTGAGCGTACTGCTTCGGAAAAATTGATCCTGAGTAAAAATGATTCAATAACGCATATTTATATTATCAAGCTACAAGAGTTAACGAATAATGAACCTCATTACAACGAGAAAGTTGATGAGAATAATGGAAATAATAATGAAAAGCATGACTCACACGAGATTATTGATATAAATGAAATTGAAAAAGATGTGATATGTTTCAACAAAAATAGCATTGTTGAAAATATAATCGATGAAATTGCTCAAGAAGTTCTGGAAGGCCCAGAAAGTATGATAAATAAGATTAAAAGCAATTTTGAAACAAAGCGAATATTATCTAATGAAATAAACATCGCTCAAATAGATGGAGAACGTTTCCAAAATAATTCCAGTTTTCAAACTGACACGGATTCAATTTTGCCAGAGGTAGTGAGCTCAGTCGCGCATAAGCTTAACTTATTGAGTGAACCAGAGAAAAGGGTAGCTATGAAATTGTTTACGAGATTTGAAAAACTCTTTTCGGATAAACCAGGATGTGCGCGTGGCTATGTCCATAAATTTAGTTTGAATAACACAAATCTAATAAGAAAACGATCCTATCCAGTCCCATATTCCCTTAGAGAATCAGTGAGGAAAACGATTAAAGAAATGCAAGAAGCGGGAGTGATAGAAAGAGCCATAAGTTCTTATTGTAATCCTCTCCGTATCGTGAAAAAAGCGAACAGCAAGATAAGAATCTGTCTCGACGCGCGTATTTTGAATACATTTTTATTAGATGATTGTGAATCCCCACCATTAATAAGTGACTTGTTACAAAAATTTTTCAACTGCAATATTTATTCAAAAATAGATTTAACACATGGTTTTTGGCAAGTAAGTTTGCATCTAGATTCACGTCCACTAACAGCATTTGCATTCGAAGGATCAATGTTTCAAGCTACTCGTGTTCCATTTGGCCCGAAAGATTCTGGATCTGCATTCATACGAGCCCTTAAAGTAGCTTTAGAAGATGATTCAATAATAGACAATTATAACGACAATGAATACTTCGATGAAAATACCCAACATTTATTCGATTGCGATGAAGAGTGCGACTTGAGTAGCAACTGCTCTACGTATATTGACGACTCGGCAATAGCAACAAAAACGTTTAAAGCCCACATTAAAATCTTACATAATTTATTCACAAAACTGTTAGTACACAATTTCACGATCAAACTTGATAAGTGTTTATTTTTTCAGAAAACGATTCCCTTTTTGGGATATATAATATCAATTAAGGGTATATCTCCTGACCCAGAGAAATTGAAAATAATTATGGATTTTGAAGAGCCGAAAAATCTAACTGAATAACAATCATTTATCGGATTCTGTAGTTTTAATAGAAAATTTAGTTTGAATCATAATAATTTCATCACACCGTTGCGGGATCTGTTAAAAAAGAACGCAGTATGGACATGGACTCCGCGTCACACTGAAGCCTTTCGCGCACTAAAAGACAATTTTACACGTGAAGTTTGTTTGAGCCATGTTATTCCAGGATCGATCTTTAAAGTTCAAACAGACGCAAGCGATTTAGGCATTGGTGGTATATTGTTTCAAGTCGACAATGATGGTAATAATAGAATAATTTCTGTAGCCAGCCGATGTCTGACTCCTTGTGAATGCGTATATACTACTACCGAAAAAGAATTACTAGCAGTAGCATATTGCGTGAAAACGTTCAGTGATTTTCTCATTGGTCAACAGTTCGAAATAATAACCGATCATAAAGGATTAACTTTCTTGAACTCCACAGTATATCATAACACTCGACTGATAAGATGGAGCCTTTTATTACAACAATTTTCCTACAAGGTTACATATTGCCGCGGTATTGATAATTTTGCTGCGGACTTTTTGAGCCGTAACCCAGGAGGGAAATTTTATCAAAAAGTAGAGGATTAAGTAACGATTTCTTTATTGCATCAATATCACTCGCCAGGTTTGGAATTGGTGGATGCTCCATCATTAGTAATAATGACTCTTCATAGTGAGAATCCTTCTTTGAATTTCATAATGAAGAATCTTAGTGATAAGCAATTGGCCGATTCGAAGATCCACAGGGTTATTGATGGGTTAAAGAATGATCAGATAAATCGGTAATGATCGGATAAATTTCAAATACATAACAATATTTTATTTCATAAAGAAAAAGAAAATAGTAATTGGAGAATTGTTTTGCCAGATTCGGAAAGAATAAATATTATAGAACACACACTTAGAAAATTGGGTCATCCAGGTGTGTTCAAAACACTCTCATATATTAAGAATTTTTATTACTGGAGATCGATGAGTAAAGATATTAAAAAATTTGTCTTGTGCTGCGACCTTTGTCAGCGCGTAAAATATTTAACAATCCCGATGGAGGGAACGTATCAACTAGTATCATCTGAAAGGCCTGGTGATCTAGTCTGCGTTGATCTCTACGGTCCCCTCCCTCGAGCTCGCGGGGGGATGCAGTATCTCTCCGTGATACTTGACGCGTTTTCAAAGTTAGTTCGAATGTACCCAATGAAGAACGCGACTACTTATATGGCATTACAGAAAATTTTTGATAAATATATACTGGAATGTGGAAAGCCTCAAAGAATCTTGAGTGATAATGGTACCCAATTTACTTCTCCTAAATGGTGAAGTAGTTTGGAATCGAATGGAATTAAAATAACGTTTATGTTATACGTGATCATAAACGCTCATTTCACGCATCGAATTCCGTGCGTGAAATGCGATTTCACACACTAGTGCGTGAAATCGCATCGGTTTCCGTGCGTGAAATATTTCACACACTAGTGCGTGAAATCGCATTTCACGCACTCAAATCGATGCGTGAAATATTTCACACACGGAAACCGATGCGTAAAATATTTCACGCACTAGTGCGTGAAATTGCATTCACGCACTCAAATCTCGATGAGTGAAATTCGCGTTTGGATCACTTATAACATAAAATATCGTATGCAACTCG
>JAJGXB010000326.1:0-13201 GCA_020882725.1 Aphelinus certus
GTTTTTGAGTTAAAACACGCATTTCAGTGATTGTCTTATAAAGTGTATTAAACATGGAGTGTCAGATAAGATTTTGCGCTGTAAGATCTTACCACAGCTTTCATTGTCAAAGTAAGCACTTCAAAACGAGTAAGCAATATCATATCGACCGATGCGCAATTGTGATGCATACATATTTTAAAAACAGCGTCAGAACGTGCCTTAAGTAAAATCGCACTTTGGCGACAAATAAAACTGCATCGCACGAGTCAAAATAGAGACGATCATTCGTTCGAAGCTTCATAATGCTGAGTCTAATTCTCTGCCTTCGCAGTGTACAAATTTTGACATTATAAAAGACTCGTTAGCTCGTATCAATCTCAGTAGTGTCTCACGACGTACGAACGATAAACCATGGAGAATACCAGTGTGAAAAAGCTTCTCATCAACGTGATTATGTGCGTGTTGCGTTATGCAAACACACACGATGTGCATATAAAAACCATGTGTGGTCCTTGGTGGTTCAAAGATTTGAAGACTTTACCGCTCTATGTGTTAGAGAAGAAATTACATTTTTTGTTACTACATTGTAGTTCAAATACTTTGATACACTTATACAAGTGTGGTTTACTACAGAAAATTGATATTGTGGATATTTTTATCAAAGTACAGACGCAAAAGAATTTGATTGACAACGATGAAATTCGTGTACTACTTGCCGACCAAAACAAAAAACAATGTAAGTCGATGAAGAATTCTCATTTCATAAAGCATTTCGTATCATGTGTAATATTAAGGTAACTGCAGCCAATTTATCACGATTGTCAAACGAGGGCTTTTGGGCCCTTCCCCACTCTTTTACAGCAGTTTGAAGTTTCACTTACTGGTTTTTTCTCCTTATCTTATGTCACTATTCTCACTCAATCTAAAAAATTTAGGTGTAAATGATTTTCATCGCTTAACATGCGATTATTTTTTTAATGTAAAAGCATCGCATCTTTCTATTGGTCACATCAGTTTTCACGAAACTATTTTATATCCTACTCAAAATGCCCTTTTCGCATGAAAATAAGTGAAGTCAATTCGGCCATTTTTACAGTCAAGTTGTAACATGAATTTGAAGTTTCACTCACGTATTTTTTACCGTTTTTCTTCATTTGCTATTTTCACTCAATCTAAGAAATTGGATGTAAATAATTCTCATCGCTCAACGTATGATTATTTTTTCATATAAAAGAATCTCATCTTTCGACTGGTCACATCAGTTTTCACGAAACTATTTTACATACTGCTCAAAATGCTCTTTTACGCATAAAAAATAAGTGAAGCCAATTTGGCGATTTTTATAGACATGTTGTAATAAATTAGATATGTAATTCTACAAAAGTTTGGAGTTTCATTCACTGATTTTTTCATCCTTTTCTTATTCCACTATTTTCTCCCAATCTAATAAATCAAGTGTAAATAATTCTCGTCTCTCAACGCGTAATTATTATTTATTATTATTTATTATTAATTATTTAATAACTAATAATTATTATTATTTTTAATTATTAATTATTTTTTCTTATAAAAGTGTCTGAAATTTCGATTGGTCACATCAGTTTTCACGAAACTGTTTTATATCCTACTCAAAATACCCTTTTCCGCATAAAAATAATTGAAGTCAATTCGGCAATTTTTCATAGAGATGTTGTAATTATTTAGATACATACTTTTACAAAAGCTTGAAGTTTTGCTTTCTGTTTTTATCGTTTTTTCTTATTTCACTATGCTCACTCTATCAAAAAAGTCAAGTGTAAATAATTTTCATTTCTTGACATAAGATTACTCTCTTTTTTCGGATAGAACATCTCAAAATGCCTTTTTCCTTGCATAAAAATTAAGTCAAACAATTCGGTACGATTTTTGATATTTCCTATTTCAAGCGTTCTATACGTTCTAACAGTGCATAAAGACGCTCGGGTCACGCATCAATATCTAAACAATACATGTTCAGTTTTCATAGACATGTTGTAATAATTCAGATACGTATTTTTCGGTTTGATGTCAGTGTATAGAGATTGTATCGAATCATTATGAAATCGTGCCAAATTGATTGTTCGTGTAGTCTATTTAACCCTTTTGCGTCTTTCTTTATGAATTGAGATTTTTAATAGGTTAAAAGATTGAAAAATTTCAAGTTTATTATAGTCAAAATCGCGAAAAAATCTTCAGTGGTTGTACATTGGCTGGAGTTACATTATTAAAAACAATGGAAAAATTCAATTTTTTCTCTCACTAGGTTTCCAAGAGATGCTAAACGATACGAGTACTGATGATATCATCAGTGTACATACACATATGGTATTTATCAAAGAATATGTGATAATACGTGATATTATATATAATTTATCACTTCTTTATTACAGAAGAACCCATGCCATCAACATCAGGGCAGAACGAAGATGTCAATCCTGTTTCATCAGAAGACCGAAGGATTTTTTTGGATGATGACGAAACGTCCAATAGTAGCTGTAGCTCTAGCTCTAGCTCTAATTCCACTTCCACCGTTTATGCTACAAGTAACGACGACTCACAAACTTCATGTTCTACAGTTATAATCTTATCTTTGATCAAACTTCTTTCTTGATTATGTGATTAGACCACTGACACAATGTATAGTTTGATAATTATCATTTCAGAGGCACAAGTACAGACGGGACGAGGAGAAAGCGAGCACAGTGAAACCTTCATCATCGACAACGAAATATCGAGACTACAGACGTTTTGGACTGAATGGCAGGGAAATCAAATGTCATTTTACGCCACCAGCTTCGGGCTATGATACCATAGAATGGTTGGAAAGGTCCATGGAACAGCAGCATTCTCATTTAACGAGAGATGCGGCTGAAACAGACTACATTGGCGTAACCATCAGTACAGGTGATTCCCGAGATGAACCAGCGTTCAAGTCCTTGTGGATATCTTTTCGACCTCTTGCGGATTTCCATGTTGGGGAATTATAGCGCCTATTCTATAATGCAGCTCAAAGCTCAAACGCCATCAATGTGGATGACACATTGTACATAAAATATGATATCGTGAAAGGCTTGAATGGCGCAGGCCGCGTGAAACTGAGTGAGAACAGTGTGAGTAAAAAATCCATATTGACTATTGCGAATGATGACAATATGTGTCTGGCTAGAGCATTAGTTACCGCATTTGCGCATGCTATGAGAGGGCAGTTACGGACCGGGTCGCTACACGCCTATTGGAACGCTATTCGTCAAAGTAGAGGTGTCACACAATGAAAAGCAGCTCTTGATCTGATAAAAAACGCAAACGTGTCTATACCTGCATCAGGTTGTGGGCTACCCGAAATTCGTATTTTCCAGACTTTTTTTGAACAATACGATACTACTATAGTGGTATACTCGTTGAGAGGTTTTGGGGAAGGTGAACAACCTATTTACGATGGTACGTCTTTTGTCGTTCAGTCCGGTAAATCAGTTAATCATACATTAAGGATAATGTATTACGAGAATAGGAATCATTACCAGCCCATATTAAATCTGGTCGGGGCTAGTGGTAGTGCAGGCTACTGTATACCGTGTAATAAAAAATATATCAGAGTACAAGATCATAGATGCTCGAATAGATGTTACAAATGTATGCAACAGCCACCTTGTCAATACAATATACAAACAAAAAAATGTAACGACTGTTTCAGATACTTTTTTGGGGATGTATGTTTCGAACATCACCTGAAGCGCGGTTCTTTCAATAATTCAGCAAGTGTATGCGAAAGGATAAAAATTTGCCAAAATTGTTGCAAAACAGTGCGTTCCACTAATCGCGGCGAACCACACGAATGCGGTACTACTTTTTGCAAAAACTGTAAAAAGAACTTACCAACTACACATTTGTGTTTCATACAGCCTATTAGAGGTAGCAAAATACCGGCCCCGGTTTTATTCTTGTTTTATGATCTCGAAACGCAACAAACGGTACCGCTTCTTGGGGACGAGACTAAAAAGATGCATGTTCCTAATTTATGTGTCGTACAACAGGTTTGCAGTTTTTGTCTCGAAAACTCAAACATTTCTGGAATGTGTGAGTTTTGCGGGATACGAGAATACGTTTTTGATGTCGATCCAATAAAGTAGTTTGTCGAACTAGCATTGGCTGAGCGCAAACAATTCAAAAGAGTAATATATATAGCTCACAATTCTCAAGGTTTCGATGCTTAATTCATTTTCAAGTATCTCGTTTAAAAATATTCGGAACGCATCGTACCGCAAGTTATTTTGAACGGTACAAAAATAGTATTGATGGAGGTAAAAAATGTAAAATTCGTGGATAGTTTAAATTATTTTCATTTAACTTTGAGCAGACTCCCGAAAGCTTACGGTTTACCAATATCATCCAAGGGTTATTTTCCACATTTATTTAATAAGACCGACAATGAGAATTATATAGGGCCCATACCAGCAAGTGAAATGTATTCACCCTCAACGATGAGTGCCAATGATAGAACTGTTTTCTTCGAATGGTACAATGAGCAAGTGGAAAAAAATGTAGTTTTCAACTTCAAGGTTGAAATAGTTAAGTATTGTAAGCAAGATGTTTCCATACTTAGGCTAGCTTGTTTGGAGTTCAGAAGAATATTTTATGTGTCACAATAGCTTCGTCGTGTATGCGCGTTTATCGTAAGAACTTTTTGAAGAATAATTTAATAGGGATTATTCCAAAGGGTGGGTATAGAATGGCTGACAATCAGTCGCATAAAGCAATTCAGTGGCTCTACTGGATGTCTGAGAAAGTGTTGAGTAGGCCTGTGATACACGCTGGTATCTGTCGCGAAAAAAGACTCGTCAATAATATTCCTGTAGACGGTTTTTGCGATCCCCTAGACGGTGAAAGCCACGAGGGTATTGTTCTTCAATTTCACGGTTGTTATTGGCACGGCTGCCCTCGTTGCTACACCGTTAACAGAGATCGGGATACGTGTACACCCGACGATAAATCAATGGATGAGAAGTTCGAAAACACGCGTGCGAGCGACGAGAGAATATTAGCAATGAACTATCGTTTAATCGTTATGTGGGAATGTGACTTTAATGAAGAGTTAAAAACCAACGACGAGATGCGCATTTTCATCGACGAACACGATGAAATTTTCCGTAGAAAACCGTTAGACCCTCGTGAAGCTTTTTTTGGCGGGCGCACCGATAACAATGTAAAAATTTTCGATTGCGAGGAAAGTGAGAAGATACGATATGTGGATTTCTGTTCGCTCTACCCGTATATTTGTAAACGTGGTAAATATCCTGTAAGGCATCCTGAAATATATGTTGGGACGGTAGCCTGCAAACGCCTTATTAACAATAACATTGACAGCGTGAACGGTCTTATAAAATGCGAGATACTGCCACCACGCGATTTGCTTCACCCCGTTTCACCAGTTTGCATGCATGGCAAGTTGATGTTCCCCTTATGTCGATCCTGTGCCAAAAATAGCGTACGCAATGACTGTCCGCATGACGATCCAGACCAACGATCTCTTTTAGGGGTTTGGATTTCCGACGAAGTTAAAAAGGCTATCGACGTAGGTTACAAACTTGGACCTGTATACGAGATATGGCAATACGAGATGACACAGTACGATCCAGAAACCCGCACGGGTGGTTTATTCGCGGGATATATCGATAAATTTATTGCCCAGAAAATTGCAGCATCCGGTTTTCCAGACGATTGTACCAGTGTGGAAGATCAAGAGCGGTTTGTCCAAAAAATTGAGCAAACGGAAGGCATTTGTTTGAAACGAGACAATATCAATTATAACGCAGGACTCAGATCAGTCATGGAGCTATGTTTGAATTCGTTATGGGGAAAATTTGGCCAGCGTGAAAATATGGGTAGAACCGAAGTAGTTACCGAACCATCGCGGTTGATGGAGCTTTTATCGTGTGCTGAAACGGTAGTAAACGGTATTTTACCTGTGAACGACAATACATTGTATGTTCATTGGTGTTACAAAGAAGATGCATCGTCATTGGCAACCTTAAGAACAACCAGTGTAGTCGTTGCTGCTTTCACGACAGCACAAGCACGGTTGAAACTTTTCGATTGCTTACATGCATTAGGTGACAGAGTCCTCTATTATGTCACTGATTCGATTTTTTACAATAGCACAATTAACGAACATGAACTACCTATTGGTTCCATGCTAGGTGAACTAACCGACGAGCTTGCTGAAAAGGGCAAGGGTACATATATAAGACGATTCGTTTCGGCTGGATCAAAATTTTACGGTTACGAATACGTGACACCAGATGGTGTCGTAAAATCAGTAATCAAAGTCAAAGGCATTCGTTTGAATTATTCTACCAACGATAAAATTAATTTTGATTCGGTCCGTAAGTTGGTGCTCGATGAATACCCTAAAATAGAGGTATCGTCAATGGCTATAAGACGAACAACTTTTCACGATGTTGTTACGTTGCAAGAGACAAAAACATGCAAACCTGTTTATGGAAAGAGATGGTTTGTGGATGATAGAAAAAGTTACCCATATGGATTTAGGCGTGCAAATATTTTCGAAAGATTATTTTTTCTTCTTCTGTTCCTTATCAAGAGAAATCAAAAAGTAAAAAGAAACGTGCGATTCGACGAGAGCCAAAATATTGTTCACGCTATGACAGAGTGGCCTGATGAAAGTCGAGAAGCCCGAAAAGGTACGGAATGGATGCAGATGGCTCGTGATCTTATACGATTCCAGAGACGTATTGTCGCGGCTGGCAGTGTGATTTCGCCTGTTCTTGAATCAATGTACAATAGTTGTAAGAAATAAATACATAAGACTATGATTTATATCATTTATTTATCTGTAGTGTGTCTCATGATAGTGATATCTAATATGTAACTGAATAAATAAAGCAATATATAATTTGAAAATTCTACAATTATCAATTCTCTCATAATAATCAAAAAAAAAATCCAGAAGGTAAAGAACAGAAACTATACAAACAAACAACGTGACGACATCAGGGTGTAACGTACAACTCTATCAGTGCTTCGCGAGCATGCGGAAGCTCAAGTCAATTTTTTTAAGTTGCAGAAGCAGACCCCTAATCGCGCGAGCGTTTCAGACCGTGGTTCGCACGAGCGTCTTGGCGCTGGGCTCGCGCGAGCGTTTCGGGCCGCGGCTCACGCGAGCGTATTGACGCTAGGCTCGCGCGAGCGTTTCGGCGCTAGGCTTACGCAAGCCTTGCGGCACGCGCGGGGGCCCCTCCCCACCGCGGACAGGAGGGGAGTTCGACAGAACCCACTTTGCGGACCTACGGGATGCGGTAAAACCGAGTTCGTGAAAAAATTTTTGAAAAATATCGAACGTATGAGCGACACTGCATTGGATCGAGTAATTCTACACTTCTCCGAGTGGCAGCCAGGTTATAAGGAACTTGGCAAAAGCATAGAGTTCCGCGAGGGTCTACCGCAAAGCGGGGATTACACAAACGATTGCAGGCCGAAACTCCTGATCATCGACGATCTTATGCGAGAATCATCCTCGGGTAGTAGCATTGTGAACCTGTTCACGAAAGGTAGCCATCACAATAACTTGAGCATCATATTTATAACCCAAAACGTTTTCCACCAAGGAAAAGGACAAAGAGATATATCTCTGAATGCTCAGTACATTGTGATTTTTAGAAATTTACGAGATCATGCTCAAATACAACATCTTGCCAGGCAACTGTATCCCGAGGACCCTCGATTCTTACAGGAGGCTTACTGGGACGCGACTTAGCGGCCATTTGGTTATCTTCTGCTAGATTTGAAGCAGGAAACCCCTGATAATTGTCGGTACCGAGCATGCATTTTTCCCGACGAAGAGCATCAGTACGTTTATGTACCTAAAAAAAAGATAAAAGGTAGCGACACTACGAATAACGTGCCAGCTGTGTCGCTGTTATGGCGTCCAGAAGTCATCGTCCCATAGGACGGAAATACATCAACATTCTCAGAGCCTTGTACCACCTTGATGCCGCACAGCGTAAAGCGATCCTCCGCAAAGCCGATCCACAACTCGTCACACATATTTGCGAGTGTGCCTTGAATGTACTGAACGGAAACGTTACCCTCACCAAGAACCACAAGTTGCGTCTTCGCAAACACGCACCCGTTCTCAGAAAATTAGCGAGCCCACACGATAATCTCGGCAATAAGAAAAGAATCGTCATTTTTACCAGCGCTCCTCGCCCCCCTAATAGGAACTATTGTTGGTGATTTGCTGACCAAGTAAAAAAGATGGAGCACGCCAGAACAATGATTCTACTTCCTCAAGAAAGTGTCGACCGTTTGCAGGGTCTGATGGTTAGTCAAGGCCTCAAAACCGTTCAAACACCAGGAACGCCTATGACCAGACTCGACGAAGAGATGAGTAATATTTTGACATCGACATCGTGCAAAAACGATTCTGCAAAATGGGCTTTGTATAACCAAGCTCTGCAACAGTATCTGACGGTAAAGGATATCGAGAACGAGGACAAAGAGAAGTTTAATCCACGAGAAGACAGCGGCACTGATCAAGATGGAGACAGCAAGGAGAGCAAACTTGAGCAACAAATGGTAAAAGATATCGATGCGTCAATCGTGGAAACCGTTCCTCGAAAATGGCGACTGAAAGCTACGCAGCTATTGAAACGTTTGAGGATGACTGGTGAAGTTACGTGGGATAAACGTGGGTCTGTTCAAATAGTTCGCAACACAGTGCAAGGCGCTTGTATAGTGGATTTGATCAATGATGCCATGAGGGATAGAAAACGACCACCCCCGGCTGGTTACAGTCAGTTTGTATCAGCGCTTCGTCACAGTAACATACCTCGTGATTTTATCGGTAATACTCGAGTTTTGAGAAGTATAAATAAATCTTCAGACTTGTCTCAGATCGATAACGCTGATCTACCACACAATCAAGAGACACCCCAAAAAACAGTTTACGATAGTTTTGGGAATGACAGCAGCGGTGAGTCGAGTGCAGATAGAACAACAAAAAATCAAAGATCGAGCACACCGAAATCTCAATCATGGAAACGATTGAAACTGAGCAAATGATGGGAGAGGTGGGAATGGCTCATGAAGAAAAGAATACAGCTTTGGACTCTCTCATTGACCTACTACCTTTCGAAATGCATGTCCTTGGATATAAATTCTGCGGTCCTGGAACAAAGCTGTTAGAACGACTCGAGCGAAAGGACGTTGGTGTAAATGTGGAGCGGATGTGGCGATACTTTACGCACAAGAAAACTCGGAAATACGTCGACATCCTGAAAAATATCACTGAGTCTTACAATCATAGTAGACATTCGGCAACCAGAATGACACCTGCATCGGTAACACTCGACAATGCTGCAGTGGTCCGCAAAAACATTAAACGGCGCTACGCCAATGACCGCATTGCCTCGAGAACAGTTAAATACAGTGTTGGAGATCTGGTGCGTATCAGTAGCTCGAGGAACGTTTTTGGTAAAGGTTACGAGGGAGGTTGGACTACTGAAATTTTTACGATCACCCGTATCTCCTTGTTCAGAGCACCTCACGTATATTACCTGAAAGATCAAGCAGGGGAGGAAATTGACGGTTTTTTTTATGGAGAGGAGCTGAGCAGAGTACGGAAAAATCTAGAGAACGATGTTTTTGAAATAGATAAAGTTTTGCAAACTCGTGGAAAAGGGAAAACCAGAAAATATTTCGTTAGCTGGAAAGGTTACCCTGATAAATTTAATTCGTGGATCAAAGCTAGCGAAGTGAAAAAATTAAAATGAAGGACCAATTCTACGTCGTGCTGTCTAGCAACAGCAGTATGCAGACAACACAACGACTCATTTCATCACGCAGCTACCTCAACAGATACGATTACACGGGTCATGGTCCGTGGCTCTAACAGAGATCCAGATACCGCTAACCTTTCAGCATTTATCACAAGAAGACGTTTGAGTCATCATGGCCGGTAATTTGTCGCACCTCTCCACGTCTCCGCTGTAGTCGTCGCTGACAACTCTTTGGAATTTGCCAGCGAGGAAGGGGAAATAGACGTTTCCCAGATTCATCCTGGCGTGTACAAGGATGTCGAGGGTCTTATTGCCGAAATGAATGATTTGGAATGCGTGAAGAGAAATCATTTACTTTTCATCGTCGAACGAGGGGGATACGTGAGGGCTACTCGTACATGCAATGCTGACTGCAAAACAAAACACGAGTTTGCTCTGCCCGAGAAATCGAAAGAAATTTTGGGATTCGACGACGTAGCGTCGCAATGCTTCAAAGTGCCCGTAACCAGCAACAGATCGGCACACCTTATGAATGGTTTACCTAACATGTTGATGT
Source organism: Aphelinus certus (assembly GCA_020882725.1). NCBI lineage: Eukaryota > Metazoa > Arthropoda > Insecta > Hymenoptera > Aphelinidae > Aphelinus > Aphelinus certus. Next base: position 10,351 of record JAJGXB010000326.1, read on the forward strand.
TATACACGGACATATGCGAACCATACGTTACTGGGGATGTTCAAGCAAAACTGCTGCGGGCTATATCTCTCAACATGGACGAATTTACATATGGAGGGATAAAGATAAAGAATTTCTCCCCACCAATGTACATACCCTTGCTTATCAACTCATTTCAAACCATCGAGATAAATATTAGAGACCAACGAGGTAATTCTATACCATTTGATTTTGGAACGTTGACAGCTACACTACACTTTAAACGTATGGATTGAGATGGATCGATACGTTGAGTACTTTGATGCCCAGGTAGGCGGTGGGAAGATAGCTGGGGTAGGTCGCATCTTTGTTGGTTCAAATCATCAACGGGGCCACGGTGGTATCGGTCGTTTTTTGGCTGGTTTATTTCGTAGAGTCATGCCACTTTTATCCCGAGGTGCTAAAGCTGTAGGGAGCTGTAAGAGGCTCTTCGCACAGGCATGAATATAATGTCTGATGTCACTACTATGGATACCCCTGTAAAAGAAGCATTCAAAAGTCGCGTAAGAGAGTCTGGAGAAATTTTGAAACAGAAAGCCGAAGAGAAATTGGATAAGCTCATGGAGGGGTCAGGTTATAAAATACCGCGTCTTGAAAGTTCGACCCAGTTATCGGCTATCCGTGATCGAGGTAGCAAGAAAAGACGAAAGCCTAAAGAGAAAATCATTCGTCGCAAGAGGGCAGATAGAACGAAGAAGAAGAAAAAGAAGAAGAGTGTCAGAAGTAGTACACCTAAAAGAACGACCAGAGATATATTTGGCTAGAAAAAATGGCTTTTCTCCACGGAGAGAAAGAAGGGACAGTTACCGACCGTGCTCGGCAGCTACCGCACGTTTATGCCGTAGTGTAGTCTCACGTACACGCAGGACTCTTGCTTGTCGTATCACGGGCAGTTACTGCCCGTGAAACGCGCGGTTGGAGTTTGGTTCGTAATAGAGTGCAGCACGCCTTGTCGGCGGAAAGCTGCAGTACAGTTTCAGTGAGCGCCGTGCTCGCCGCCGCCAAGCCAGTCTCGTCTATACAGTGACTGCAGTAGTATATAATATATATACCTCACACGCAACAGTGCTGAAATAATCTTTGGGTAGGTGCAAATTTGATCCCTAAACTTATTATCCGGTTATTATTAACTTTTCTCATGTTTGACGTGGCCCATGAAAATCGTGTTTTTGAAAAATTAGTATTCATTCTTCGACAATGTAACCTCTTATTATGTACAGTATAACATAACCTCTTATTGGTGAACCTCCTGATTAATAGCAGTGATCATGATGGAGACTGAGTATTCTATCACATCTGAGCATACTGAGATGATGTATGCAGATAATTATTTATTTAGAATCCTTAGTGCAGAAGGCAATATAGAAGGAAAGATTGTACTTGGAAAGTACAAAACCAATCAAAGTTTAGACATCATGCGTCTGAAAGATAACATTATCTTGCACTATTTAGATAAAAACAAAATAGATTTTAAGTAAGTTTGAACTCTTATGGCAAAATTATTTGACTATGATGAAACCTCTTGAATTAAACTAAAGAATTTTTACACGAATAAAATTTTCCCATATGGGATTTGATAAACAAATACCCACGAGTACATGGTGCTGTTATCCATTTATTATTTTTGGTTATAAATTGTACATTTACTTCTACTTATTCAGCCTGCAAGTCTAACACTAATATTTCTCAAAACAACACTCTCCATCAGTTGCTTATCATTTTCACAAGATAGAACAAGAGGAATTCACAAAGATAGTAAAGGAAATTATTGAATTATTTCCGGATCAAGATGCTGACATTTTTTATATTGCACCGACAAAAGTAAATGGTGTAACTACAGTAACGGCAAGAGGTTGTCTGTACAATACTTTAAATTTTATAGAAACCAGCTCAGACTAGCAGGAATTTTACCTCTAAAGAAGTCGAAAACTCTAGGTCCATCATGCTTGTCTGAATCAGGTTAGTAAAAAAATATAAACTATTACGGGCAATACAATATATAAAATAATTATATGTTATGTATTATTATGAATAGAGGCTGAATCGTTCGATTGTTTAAGTAACCCAGACCAAAGTAAATATCAAGCTACTGAAATCATTAAAAAATGGGAGAATTCTTTTAAAGATCGCACAAAACAGCTTTCTTGTAAAAAAAAGAATGTGCTGGAAATTTATTTCACAAGCTTGCAGTGCATACGTCCTCCAAATGGAATTGCCCTGGTGAGTAAATTTAATCATGCCAAGTGAATATCAAAATTATTTTAATATTCTTGGTTTTACTTTAGAATTATATGATTACAGTTAGAGAATGATTTTCATCAAATTTCTCAAGCCCTTTTTGAACAATCGATTATTTCTGAAGTGACACTGAAATCTTACTCAACTCTATTCACTCAAAAATGGCCAGAAGTTGCTTCCAAAATTCTGAAGTATTGTAAGACCTCAAGAACAAAAGAAGTGAAATCTTTTTTAAGGATTCATGAGCATTTATTGAAAGAAGGTAGAGATCAATATAAAAATAACTTCAGTATTTTCATTAACTGCACACTGTAACTGTCAAATTGTTCTTTTTATTAGCTCATTACGTTGGGGTTTTGGCTTTATTACTTCTCCCGTCATGTGTCAGTGTATCTAAATCTTATATAATAGACAGCCAAGATAAGAACGAAAGAGCATATCCAAGTAAAGAAGAAATATCTAAATCATTCATACTGCATTTGAAGGTTCGATAATTGCTTATGGAAATATTGAGTTGAGAATTGAATTAAGTTTATCTCAATAAATTATCTTTTCTTCTGTACAGAATGACGAAAACATCGACGATTCTGCATGT